>ML801757.1:46739-63154 GCA_009831015.1 Picea engelmannii
TCCATAGATCAGGGATTTGTTGATGAGAACAAGAATTCGAGCACAACAGCCTCCTAATCTCGAATGTTCCTTCCCTTATTCTTCTCAACGGGCTAACAACTGACCCAGAATAGGGAGCGCTCCTTCAGAAGGGTTCTCAGAGCATTGTAGCGCTCTTTGGCAGGCCTTAGTGAAGCGCTAGCGCTCTTAAGATGAGCAGTGCTCCTCCAAAAGGGTCTAGGGAGCATTATAATGCTCCCTAAGACATTATAGGGGAGCACCAGCGCTTCTGCAGTTGCATTAAGGGAGCATTCCCTCTCCAAACCTCAGTTTTAGAGCTCCTTTCAGGTGTCAAGATTCTTTTGATCCCAGTGAACCAGTTTTCTTCCTTCAAATGAGTCATGTGATGTGCCATAAGTGCTTCCTTAGTGTCATTATCACGGTATCATGTTTGACCTTCATTTGCGACACCAGTGATCAACTTGCGACACTTGCGAAAGTTGATAGGGAAGATGCGACACTTACGACAGTTGATAGGGACAATGCGACACTTATCCATCTAAACAATTTTGACGTGTAACACACATAATCTGATTCTCGTGCAATAGTTCTATACAACTGGTTTATGTCTTCTGTAATAAAATTTTATGTTGCAGGTTCAACATACCTTTATCCTTCAAAAGGATATAATGGTGCAATAACTCTATATTATCCTGATTCAAACATCATTTTTCTAGTCTTCAGGTTTATAATAACATGGTTTTCAAAATCCCATTCCATCCCGAACAATGTTGGATATGGTGAAGTGTTATCTACTATGTCAATCACTTCAAAGTCTTCCATAGTTTTCACACCATCTATATCTACTGGTATTGCCTTGAATCTACCATTTGGTACCATTCTATGTTGATTTGATAACTTCAACTGAATAGGTGAAAATACCAATATAGGTTCTCCCATATATTCCCATGGCTTCTTATGAAAGACATTTACTTCAAACCCTAAGTCTAGTATGATATCCCCCATTTTAAAATCTCCAATGTTTCATTCAAACTAAACTCCCTACTTGTTCTTCTCTTCTTACGAATGTGATTGAATATCCTTTTTTTTGGTTTCATCTCTTCTCCAAAATTGTACTTTTCTAAAAGACTCTATAATACTTGTAAAGATTTTTATCATTCAACAACTTCACACAAGATCCCAAAAAGTTTCTAAGATTACTTACTTGTTCTGAAGTTTGATCTTTTCTGGTATGATCAAACAAATGAGGCATGTCTTACAATGGTACATCATCTCCTATATTTGTACCTGAAGTAGATGCAATATTCTCCTTCAAAATATCATGTCTAGCCTCTTTGAATGTCTCCTTCTCCTTGCGCGCATCAAAATTGTATTGGGGTGTTGTATTCTTACTGACCCATTGGTACTGGTCCCGATCCTTTCTTTCTGCATCTTCTCCTATCTTGGCTCCACCTATCATAACTATATTTATTGTTTTCCCATCCTCTTCTTTGTTTTTTACAACAATCCATTGGACATTCTGATTGTTCTGATTTATTTTTTCTTGTATATTTACCAGAAGTGTCGGACAGTCTTTTGTCTCATGATCTACTGTGTGACAATACATAAATGTCATAGGTGGTTTTGAAAAATCCCTCGCGTAATTTCCATGTTTCTAACAGTTGTGAAAAACTAGTGGTCTTGTACGTCCTCCAAATCCTCTTCCTCCATGACCTCCTCCTATAAATCCTCCTTTGTTACCTTGACTATCTCTGCACGGTGTATTATACTATGGTGTCGGGTTGTACTGTGACTGCGCATTATTGTACTATGGTGGCACTGCAAAATGATGCACGTTTTTATACTGCAGTGGTGCTCCAAACTGTTGCACGTTATTATGTTGTGGTTGTGCTGCAAACTGCTGCGCTTTATTATATTATGCTTGCTTCACAATTTTTCCTATCATTAATTCATCCTGTACCCTAGAATTATCTGATGTCCTCTCCTTCATTATTTTCAAGGTTCTACTATCCTTGTCTTCATGTCCAACTGACTTGCAAAAATTACAAAATGTAGTCTTGGGCATCGTTTGATACTTTTGCATCATGGTAAAATGATAAAGATCATGTCCATGTGTTCTACATATGTCACAACATGGTCCTCCTATGGGTAAAGGATTTGGAATTCCTATCCCTGAGTATTGTGTAAAGTTTGGGCACTCATTCTTATGATGTCCTTTTGTTCTTCATAATGTGCACCAAACATCTTCTCTCTTTTCCTTTCCCTTATTCTGATTCAACTAGAATGTCAGGTTCTTCATATCTTCTCTCATCTTTTCTATAGCTAGATCTGCATGCTTATATTAACTTTCCTCCAATTGCAAAGTTGCTTGCAAGGCCTCATCCTGATTTTGGAATTTATGTTTCCTCAATGGATACTTAAAATGTGTCAATAATGAATTAACAAATAAGTGTCTATGCTGCATATCTGTGATAGGATACTTTAAATCATCATTTAGTCTCTTGAACTTCTGATCAGCCTCCCAAACTGACTCACCTGACTTATGTTTGATCTATCATCTCATTCATGAACTGATCCTCTGAACTTGGGCACTGGAATTCATTGATCAATGCCTTTTTCACATTTACGACAGTTGTAGGCATGCCTTATGGACTGTTTATTGCAAGACCCATGTACCAGTATAGTGTGTAGTCTCTGAATGTGATCGCCAGCTGCACCACTTTTGTATCTTCATCTGTAATTTGCTTATATACCCAAATCTTCTCACAAATAAACAAGTGCTTCATTGGATCCTCTGACCCTTCTCCACGTAAGTCTAGTAACCGAATAGTTAGATCTACTCCTGCCATTGTGAAGTTTAATGTACTACCACCTCTGCGCGATGTAGATACTTGACTACTACTAGTTGAACTTATACTTTTTCTTGAACTTCCATTGGATCCTTGTCCTACTAATAGCCTTCTACCACTAATCACTTGTTTTTTGAATGTTTCTTCTTCTTCATATGTCTTAGTCGCACATGGGCATGTGGGTTCCACACTAATTTGGATCTGGAATGGAGAGACTTCTTCTATGCCAGACCCCTGAACTTTGGTTTTCCTCTCATATGTGGTGTGCATGATTTCCTAAATCTTTCCCATCGCACGAAGATCCTCTACATCTTCTTCACCACTGTCTAATCTCTCTTGCTCAGCTACTGCCCTCTTTTTCCTATTGATCTTATACTGGTAGGGTATTATGCTTCGCATCACTCTTGATCTTTCCATTATCTCCTTGGTCTTCTCCTCATCCATAATAATGGGGTCCATTGCTTCCTTCTTCTGGCCTCCATCCAAAGCCCTCTCCATATCTCATATCTTCCTTAGTTCTTCCCCTAGATCCCCCATGCATGCAGAGTGATTTAATTGTCTGACTCCATTGTCATCACTCCTTTACCATGCAATAAATTCTTGATTGATATGTAAAGTGATCGAATATACCTTCCTCTTGGTCCCTTTAGAAACTCTTTCTCTGTAGTAGTATATGAATTCACAATATCGACTGCAAACTCAGTAATAAACCTTGCAACAATATTGTCTAAACATAAATCCACTGCGCATGTGGAATTATTATTAACCCTTTCCAACTGCACAATATTCTCAGTATTCCGCTCTATTGGCCTTATCCAGTTAGTTGGATGAGTATCCTTCAACCTCAATAACCACTCATGTAACAACTCTAGAAAATAACAAAAATATGCCTCATGTAAATTAGTAAACACATAACTATGTAGATACTGGCATGGTGTATACCTAGAGCTTCTATTGTATTTCTGCACAAACTCTAGCTACTTTGTATCCAACCATCTTTCAATTTCTTTCTTCATTGGATTCCATGGACTAAAAATTCCCTTCTACCACTACATTCTCTTCATCGAATCCCCTCCAATATGATCTTTTGAGTTCCAATCGACAACGAAACCATTTTTTGGATGTATGGGCTGACCCATGTGTTATAACCCTAAATTGCACCATACATGCTTACCTGGCATCAGGCCATCTCAGATCCCTTCTTTTCCAAATCACTGTTGAACAACTCTTTAAAAAACCTCTTTTATGAGGGCCCACGTGCCCTAATCCATTACTAAACATGTGTACACGCTAGCTGACCTAAAACAACCCGTGTTGACCGAAAAAAGTACGAAAAAAGGAAAGTTGTCGATGTAACACACAGCTCTGGGTGAGTTAACTGAAACTCCTGGCCATGCATGGCCGAGGGTTCATCCAAATACCTATCTTATTCTAGCCTATAAAAGAAGGGCTAGGGGTCCTATTTGGAAGAGGAAAAAATATAGCAAAGAAACTCTGCCCATTTGCATATTCCCATTGTCCCAACCCTTTAGCCATCCTTGTGCCAGAAGAGATACGAAGCAAAGCAGTTGGAGGACAGTTGAAGAGGAGCCTAGGATCAGGTTCGCGGAGTGGTTGCCAGTCTCAACTTTTTGTAAGTTGACTCATTCAAAGTAATAAAGAAAATTCTTTTCCCGTCCCAATTCATGAGTTATTCATAATTTGTTAAGTACATGTTTGGATTTCTAACCTGTTAGTCTATAGGTAAGATGCAGGTGTAGTTGTTGCTTGTCTTGTATGCAGGTCATCATTGGAAAGGAGAACTGGGAACAAGTGATCAAGTGTGACAAGGGATCGACATCAAACGCCTGGAACAAGGTAGGTTGATCTAGCCATGTTTTACTGAAAAGAAATAGGATTTAAGTCTGGGGACGAAGGTAGAAAGTAGATTTTCTCTTGGTCATATCTGCATGCAAAGCATAACCCTATCTGCTAGTCTATAAGGACATTTCCCTCACAACATAATTGGCGACCATACTGGGGAGAGTCTTTAGGGTTCTTGGAATTTGATTTTCTGGGTAGTTTTTAGAAAAAGACTGGTTTTCTTGCTGGTTTTTTTTTTTTTAGTTTCTGTAAAGTTTGAGCTAGAAGAGAGTCTGGTTTTCCATACCAGCTTTCTCTGATTTGCTTGACTGTGTTTTTTCGGGGCCCACAGAGGTACATGCAGCCTGCATAAGGTCTGCACACGTGTACCCACACCCTATTCTCTTGTAGCACGCGTGTGAACGCTAGCTGAAGAAGTAGCAGTAGCATGTAGAACCCAGAGAATTTTTGAGGCAATCATCCTCTTCCCTATCAGAATCAGACATTCTCAGGGGTTTTCTGGAATTCTGTCTGAGTCTTGGTTGTTTGCAGTCTTATCTCAGATTGTTTTGCTTTATGAATTTTCCTTACATTATTTTCTTTTTCTATTAAAAAGATTGTCCAAGCCTTCAGGAGATCCTGGTTATCAATATCAGTGGTCTCTTCCTGGTCTGGGTTGTCTGTTTTTGTTTTTTCTCAGAGTTTAGATATACACGTAGCCTGTACAAGGTCAGCCCACGTGTACACGCCCTCTGACTCTATACAACTCGCATTCGCACACTTGCTGTTGGGTTATCAGTAGAGTGCTTGGGCAAGATCGTTTTTGTTGGGGGTAAGGAAGTCATCCTTTGCCTTGATGAGAGTCAGGTATTTGAATCTCTATCTTAGTAGTCAATAGCTTAGGATTAATCTTAGCCTTAGCTTGCTTTTTCTCATTTTAAAAAGATGTCATCAAAAATAATTTTTTTAGGGTTTTTAGACAAGTGTGAGAGTCATTTTTAAAAATTGCTAGTGTGTGATTTATTGAAGTGATTCTTTGTGATCTGTGAATAGGCCAGATTTTTTTTTTTTGGGTTTTACTTGTTGGTATTTTTCTATTTTGCTTTATCAACATTTAAATTAAAAAAATTCTCTTTTCATTTTCTTGTTTGGTTGAAGAGTGTGTTTCTGCATTATTAGCCAGGGAAAAGTCGTTTATTTCATAATTTTTTGCAGTTTACTTAGATCATAAGTAGCTTGTAGTCAATTAAAAAAAAAATTGAGTTTGCTGTCCAAAATTTTAGAAAATTAAAAAAATATATATATATTGAAAAGTTGTTGAAATTTTGCAGTAAGTAAAAGTTTTTGTTTCCAGATTTTATATTCATTTTTTCTTTTGTCTTTTACACATCTTCAGTTTCACTTTCATACCTATTGAAATAAGACAAAGCCATAAAATTAATGCTAAATCTAAAATTTATTAGAATTTTATGTTTGTAGGGTTAACCAACTAGTTCAGGATTACGGCGTTGGATTAGGTTGGAGAAGAAACTCTTCAAGGCTATTGAAAATAAAACATTGGAGTCTGAGTTAGGGAGTGTCTAAGTCCAACATAGTGAAATTTATCCGAGACCCCCATCTAACATAGGGGATAAACACGAGGTCGCGTGCAGAAAGGTAGCGGAGATAACCCCTCCAAAGTTGGACCAATCGTAGTGGAGAACACATATAGAGGGCTTGTTTTGGGATTCTGCCTATTGCATTTTCCACGGGGCTTCGTGGGTCTCGAATCCGTTCAAGGTCCTCAGTTGTCTTCCGGACCACTTGATTTCGATACCCTTGACAGGTTTCGGGCTCGATACCCTTCTCATTCTGGTCTACCCGACTTTCGACTGTACCCGCCTGGTGACTGTTTGCGCGCTGGAAACCTAGTTGCCTATCTTTTTTAGGGACATACACAGGTGACTGCGGGGGTATACCATGGTACCTAGGACAAACATCAGGCCATGCTTTGCAGATTATACCCGGAGGGTGCTTCCGTGTTCGAGTTACACTTGCACCGGTAAGTTGCTCTAGTGTTGGTTGTTGTAACTGTTCTTCCAATTAATTTAGTGTTTTCCTATCTTATCTTCTAGGGATTTTTTAGTGTGTGTTACTTTTGAATGCTTAGACTACCCTAGAGTGTCTTTAATCTTCTCACACAGTGGAGGATCACAAGCTCCGCCAGTCACGAAGGCTTCTTGGCCTCCCGCCAGTTACATTGGAGCCAACCCCGCCACCATTAAGGCGAAAGCTAGACTAACAAGGGTCTTTTGAAGTGACTGGGTTACAAGCAATTGTGCCCGACCAGCACCCGGAGGAATCGATTGTTTTGGACCTTGAAGAAAAATCTCTTGGCCTGGTTGAAACCCCAACCACTGATTTCTTATCACCTTTCATCGTACCAATTCAATTTTACAAGCATTAGATAGTGTTGCACACAGCAATGGAAACAAATGTTGTTACTCCCCCTCGGAATTCTTCAATTCCCACTACGGTTGTCACCACAGGAGATTTTTCACCCCCTAAACCACTGTCACTAGTCCAAGCCACCATGGCCTTGACCACTTCTACATCGCACAGTGGTTCGATCCCGTCTTTGGTGGTGGCCACAACCCCTTTCAAACCAAGTGCGACAGGCCCTCCGTTCTCATACGGGATGCCTAGTTCGGGTACAAGTCCTGTACTTTCTTACTCCACTTTACAGACTTTAGGTTAGGGGGCAGGGAGCTCTAGCACTCCTCTGCAAGGTCACATGGGGGGCACTCCTGCTCCTTTTAACGATTTCCCTTATGGAGGAGGTCATATCCCTCCTTCGTCCCCTTCACTCAGTGGCTCGAATCAGCAATCCATCGGGCAACCTACATACCATAGTTTATTTGGAGCGGGGAGTCAAGGACCACCTTCACATAATATGTCAGTAGGCTTGACACCATTTTCTTTGGCCAAAACATTTGGTAACAACGCCTTCTCATCAGCTACCTTCCCGACTGGGGGCAATCCCAGTTTTGGACAATCTACTCCTATGCAGGGTATTATTCCTGCATAGGGGGCAAACCTAGGAACTTCTTCCGCAGCAGGGCCTTGGAATTCTTGTCAGGGATCTGTTCCCTCATCCGAAATGTTGATCTGGGGTAATTATTTCCACAATCAATGGAACCCCAGACAAACTACTATGCCTATCCCCATGGGACCGTCATGGGGCAACCCTCCCCAAAGTCCTTCGAATGTAATGCATGCCCAACCATCTATGTCCTATTTGGGAAATCAGTCGATGATGTCTCCACATATGCAAAATCCATACGCTGGCCAGGGCCCTGGTTTCTACTAGAATCCGGGCCAGTAGCCAAAGTTTTCCTGGCAACCTGGTGCCAGTCAAAATCCAGACCCTTTTTCCCAGGTTATCACCAACAACCCAAACTACCCTTCCTGGTGACTTTGCACTTGCCAGATTTGATAAGGTTGTTGAATGAACCTATTTGTCATGATCCACATTGGCCTCCTATGCTGATGAAGTTGCCTTTGAAAATTCCAAAGTTCGAAGCCAAGCCTAACAAAGATCCAGGAGATCATGTCACTACCTTTCATCTTTGGTTCTCATCTAACTCATTGAAAGATGACTCCGTACAGTTGTGATTGTTTCAATGTAATCTCATTGGGAGTGCCGCAAAATCGTACATTAAGCTCGATCGCTCAAGATACTCTTCCTTTGGTGAGCTGGGAATGGCTTTCCTAAACCATTTTTAGTTACCTGTGAGATACAACGCTGGAACGGAGCTGCTGACCAATTTCGAGTAGACGACAGCGGACCATATCTCTGATCACATCTGAGAATGGAGATGCCAGAAGAGTCGCATTAAGGTGCCAGTCCCACCGGCATTCCTGCTTGAGTGGTTCCTTAAGTCTTTGGTCCTGCAATTATCCAAAGACATCACAACGTCAGCTGTATTCTCTGAAGAAGACGTCATCATGAGAGCTCAACAATTTGAGCTCATATATTCTCAATCTAGTTTATTATACAACATCTTGCCAGATGCGCCATGCTCAATACTGGATAAAACTAGACAGAGAGTTGGACCACATGCTGATGGTATTGTTGGTTCAGCACAAACAAATCCCTTTGAGCAATTGATGAAGCAGTTGCAACATTTATCTATCCAAAACACAACGGCCATCCAAACTACTACTTTGGCTGCTCCCCCTACCAAAACATTGGCGGTACACATAGTGCAATCGACTAACCCAAAGGTCACCCAACAGCCTAAAGGAAAGAAAAAACAATGAAAGAAGGGTAAGGGGGATAAAAAACCCACCGATAATGCTGGCGGGGACAACACTGAAAAATAGAAGGCAAGGTATCCATGCAACTTGTGCGCAGAAGATCACTCAACCCATCTATGTCCTCGGCTTGCAGAAGCCCAAAATTTTGTGACATAGCAATAGCCTGTTGTGTTAACCAATCCATTTCAACATGGAAAAAATCTAACCCAAGCCTTTGCAAGCACAGAAGGGGGCAGCCAAGAACCCTGTCCTCCTACAAACAACCCCGCATCCGCGAACGTATATATGGTGAGGGGTGATGATTTTATATCAACAAGAGCACATGACTATAGTAAACTGAGCACTTCTGAGAAGGGTAAAGAAGTTGAACTCCCATCTCTTCCTCTACAGATTGAGAAGACGTTGGGTGAAACAATGACACGCATTCCAAAAGGCACATTAAAAAAAGCTTCTCATAACCCAAACACAAGGGCCGCCCAGAACTACTCTGTGGTGGAAGACTTATCACAAACCCCTTGTGCGATGTCCGCTTTGGAGGTCCTCCAAAGCTTCCCTTCCCAAAGGAAAGTTTTGTTAACTTCTTTAGGATCTACCGAGACTTGTAATTTGGGTACAATCATGCTGGATACAACCGACTTAAAACCTAGTCTACCTTACCACATAGCATTTCAGATAGTACTAGCTTATCCCACAAAAAAATTTACTTGGAATATCTTCTGCACGGTGGTTGATGAGGGTGACTCGACATGTGTTATGTCGTTGGCATGTTGGAAGGCCATTGGCCAACCCATTTTGTCTCCATCACCTACTCTCCTAGCTTCTTTTGATGGTTGTTCGTTCCGACCACATGGTATCGTTCCTTCTTTCCCCGTGCAGTTAGGAGGGAAGACCATGTGTGTCGAAGTAGAGGTAGTTTATGCTCGCCTCGACTATAACCTCTTGTTAGGAAGGAGTTGGACTTATTCCATGCAAGCTGTGGTTTCTACAGTTTTCCGGGTCTTATTGTTTCCACACGAAGGCCGGATAGTGACCATCGATCAATTGTCCTTCTCTAGACCTGACCCTACTTTGGGGGCATCCACGGTCCCGATGATTGATAATCCTCAACCAAGCATCACCAATGTAGGGGTTGGTTTGTGACCATCTTTTATGGGTATCTTCGATTACCCACCCCCTCAAGGCGATATCAAGTTTATATCCAATCACCATAAGGTTGGGATTTTTCAAGTTTCATCATTTTGCATGACTTACTTCAACTATTCGTGGACACTTCCTTCCTCATCGGCCATGATGGATGGGACAGGGCATCCAGGCATGTCCATGCCCTTATCTGTAGCTGAAGTAGCGTACTCTTTAGTCCAGCAAACTTCAGCCCACACTGATCCATCTCCTGCACAAGAGTTAGATCCTCTTCTAGAGCCTATTTGGGCTCAAGGTTCTCTCACTCACATTGATTCATTAGACTTAGTCTTGCCCTCTAATGAAGCAATAATTGAAACAATGACTAGTCCGAATAAACCCTGGGAAGATCTTCATCACAGATCATAATTCCTCCCAGAGTTAAGCCGAATTGAAGTGGGAGAATTCACCATGACTATGACGGGAGATCGGTCTTTCCCTATTAATCCCTTAGCTACACATGAGGTTTATGCTGAAGGTAATATGGCAACTATCATTGAAACCTTACCGATCAATATCTCCCGAAACCCTGGCGTCATGGAGAATGTTTTTGTCAGAGCAGACTGCTCCCCCCAGGAGATTCAAATCTACACAGATCTTTTCAAAGAATTCCATGACGCTTTGCTTGGTCTTATGAGGAGATTCCAGGTATCGATCCAAAAATAGTTGAACATGAAATCACAATGTATCATGATGCCAAGCCTGTTCGACAGAAGATTCTTCCTGTTAATCCTACGAAAGAAAAAACCATTAAGGTTGAGGTTGAGAAATTGCTAAAGGCCAGGTTTATATATCTTATCCATTTGACCCAATGGGTGTCAAACCCCGTGCCGATCAATAAAAAACAAGGCATGATTCGTGTATGTACCAACTTCCATGATTTGAACAAGGCATGTCCCAAAGATAATTTTCCCACACTGTTCATCGACCAGATCATTGATGAATGTGCGGGTTGCAAAGCCTTTTTTTTCATGGACGGTTTTTCAGGATATAATTGAATCCAAATCAAACCCAAAGACCAACACAAAACGACATTCATCTGCCCATGGGGTACATTCACTTATCGTAAAATTCCTTTTGGTCTTAAAAATGTTGGAGCCACCTTTCAGCGAGCCATGTCTTTTGCTTTTCATGACCTCAAGCATATAGTCAAGGCTTATCTAGATGATTTAGCATCACGATCTTGCAAGAGAACGGATCATCCCACACACCTCCAACTTATCTTCGAATGTTGTCGCTACTTTCAGATTCGCCTGAATCCAAACAAGTGAAGCTTCTACATAACATTAGGACGATTGTTAGGTTTCATAGTGTCAACAACAGGGATCATGGTCGATCCACTCAAGGTTGAGGCAATAATTCAGTTGCCCCCCCCACACACAATCCTTCAACTTCAGAGTCTACAAGGAAAGGAGAACTTTTTACGACGCTTCATTGCCAACTATGCCAAGATCACCAAGGGCTTTATGTGCTTACTGAAGAAAGAAGTTCCCTTTTACTAGGACGATGTGGCTCAACGCTCTTTCGACGCATTGAAACATGCCCTCACAACTGCCCCTCTACTCTGGCCACCTAACTATAACAAAGATTTCTTATTATATCTGGCTACAGAAGAATCAACCATTGGCATGGTTTTAGTTCAGGAAGATGACTTGTTCTCAAATACGTGATCTACTACCTGAGCCGAGGCCTCGTAGGACCGGAACTCGATTATTCTCACATCGAAAAACTTGCGTTGGCAGCAGTTCATGCTGTTCAACATTTCCGTCATTATGTTTTGTTTCGCAAGACCACAGTCATTGTTGTCGTGAACCCATTTGAGTACATGTTGACACGATGGGTAATAGGAGGAAAAATCAGTAGATGGATAGTCATCCTTCAGAAGTTTTACTTAGACTTCATTTCAGCAAAGTCCAAAAAGTCACTGGTCTTCGCAGAACTTATTTCAGAACTTCTGGTTGAGTCAGGCGACGTTGTGCTTGAAGAATCGCCTATCCGGGGAGATATGTTTTTTATCACATCTTCGGATCCCTGGTATGGATATATACTTAACTATCTCCAGGATTTGAAGTGCCCCACCACTGCTTGTCGTGATGAGCGTCGATGCATACACCATCAAGCTAAGAATTATCTCATAATCGATGATACATTGTATCAGAGGGGTGTAGACTGCATCCTACGTCAATGTCTCACTCATGAGGAAGAAGTTATCGTGCTTAACGATTGCCATACTAGAGCTTGTGGAGGTCATTTGTCTGGGTTGGCAACAGCCCAAAAGATTATATGAGCAGGTTACTTATGGCCAACACTTATCAAATATTGTATCAAATTGGTCAAGAAGTGCCATCCATGCCAAATCTTCTCTTGGAAGATGAGGGCACATCCCACTCCCATGTTTCATGTCATCATAGTTGGTCCCTTCACCAAGTGGGGGATTGATTACACTACTTGAAACCCCCCTTTAGAAGGGGGCACCTCTATATCATCGTAGTTGTAGACTACTTCACAAAGTGGGTCAAAGCTATGCCAATGTTCAAATATGATGGAGAGACTGCAAATCTCTTTTTATTCAACCAGATCATAGCAAGGTTTGGCATCTGGAGGGAGATTTTCACTGACCACGGTAGTCACTTTTAGAATCAGATGATGACTGAATTAACATCAAAGCTTGGGTTGTGGCAAGAACATTCATCACCCTACTACCCCCAAGCCAATGGGCAGGTGGAAGCTGTAAACAAAACTCTTAAGACTATTCTACATCGAACTATCAACTCAACCAAGTCAAATTGGCGTTTGATGTTATACTCGGCATTATGGGCTTACCGAACATCTGTTAAGACTGCAACCGGTTTCTCACCTTTTCAACTCGTTTACGAGTTGGAGGTAGACTTTCCCATCGAATGTCAGATCCCGTCTCTAAAATTGGCAGTACAATTATTGCCAGACACTTCTCCACTCGAAGAACGATTAGTATACCTTGAGCAGCTCAATGAGAAGCATCATGATGCAGCCCTGGCCAACGAGGCTCACAAACATAAGGTCAAGTGTCAATATGATAGGTCCGTTTGTCCTCGGATTTTCTCTAAAGGTGACCTTGTCCTGGTCTATGACCAAGATAAGGACCCCCTGGGGGCAGGCAAATTCAAACCCATGTGGTTCGGACCTTTCATCATAAAAGAGGTATTAAAAAGGGGCACTTATCGTCTGGTTGATTTTGAAGGGAATGCTTTGGTAGAGCCTAGAAATGGGCTCTACCTCAAGAAGTATTACGCATAGGCAAGTCGTTGTGGGTAATTTTTTGTAACATATGTATAGTCTTTGTGCTATTACTTTTTAGTTTCTTTTAGTGTTATGGACGTGTCGTTGATATTATCTTTTGTCACTGTGGCAGATGTCAAGTGATTCCGAGGTGTTCATTGGGTATGTAGATGGTGCTAGTTGGCACACTCAGAGGCTTGCCTCCGCAGCTTGGGTAATCTTTATACCTCAAGGCCAGTTATTATCTTCCGGAGGTATATGCTTAGGTGACACCACAAATAATGTTGTCGAGTATAGCGCAGTTATTGAGTTGCTTCGTGATGATTTTTCATTGGGTATCTCTCATCTCCGGGTCTATATCGACGCTCAACTGGTTGTGTCTTACTTAAACAGAGTGCCCCGGGTTCAGGATCCAACTTTACACTGACGATTCCTTAGGGTACGTCTCTTAGAATGAAACTTTGATTATATTACATATTTTCATGTTCCTAGGAAATTAAACAAAGTTACAGATACCCTAGCTAATCAAATTTTAGATTGGCATCTTGCACACATATGAAAGAACATTAACATAAGCATGGAAATACATTTTTGCACACATGATCCATAAGACACAAAAGACCAAAAAACCATATATAATATCATAAAGTAACCAGAGTACATAGATGGATGCAAGCGCCTCAAAAATAGGACCAATAACGAGTCACGGGGCTTATGCCTTCAAAAAATATATACAAGTAGTGCTCGTGGCATGTCAAAATTTCTAGCTAAATTCAGGGCCTGTGGGCCCTATTATATTGGTCTACAGCATTGGCTAAACGTCGAAACAATCAGACCCACGTCCATGGTGCCCCCACTACATGAGGCTGCATAGATGGTGGCAGGTCCTCAATCTCTGCCATCGAGACCATGCGAGTGAGCACAGTAAAGTTATGTTCAACCCATATTAATAACCTCTCAGCCTCCCCAGCTGGAAGATCTCCTGCTACTGCTTCCCCCCCTGCGGTGGTAGGTGCGGCCCTTGGCCGAGGACAACGCTTGTTCCTCGCATAGTCAACAGGTCGCACTGGTCCCACATCTGCACACAATGAAACACATATCTGTCAAAAACTCTGGCATAACAAAAAAATGATATATATAACAAAACAACATAAAAATTACATATACAACAAAAAAAACTACAAAGGTGGAGACTTACCCATCTCCCCTCGCTCCTCACCAAGAGGTACTGGTATCTCCGGGTCTCTCGAAAAATCAATCCCAGCATAGGGGTAGTCCTCTATAACTGGGATCTATCGTGACAACCATGCAAAAAAGTCATCATTGAAGGACTCATTGGTCCTTCCACCACCCTGTCACGGTAGTAGTACTGCCCATCTACACACAACAGGAAGAGAGGCCTGGTGTCCTTGTACCACTACTCGAGGACTAAAACTCGGAACTCTCTCAAAAAAGAATGAACACAGAATGGTATTGAACCCAAAGTTCCTATGTGTCCACAAACAACAATAAGTTAATTTCCTTTTCATACACTCAAGCAAAGTGGTACTCCAATCAAAAACTTGTGCATTTAAGAACTGGACTGCACAGTTCATCTGTGCGCGAGACGCCTGATGTAGAGCCGCAGAACCAGTAATTTGCCCAATAAGCAATACTATCGCCTATAGCGATAGGTTAGTGATCTTTCTTATAGGCACCTGTGTGCTCACACGGTCCATATCAACTGCACAGTATAGACCTATCAATTCCGCTATGTTATGTGGCCCCACAGGAAAAGTCTGGAAATTGACTGGTTCCCCTCTCCTAGAGAGGCCAGTCAAAAAGTAAATGTCCTCAACTGTGGGCACCAGTGACTGCCCCTCTAACATGAATGCCTCTGCATCTGGATGCCAGTAGTCAACCAAGGCATTTAGTAGCCTAGGTTGTGCTCGCATGAAAGGACATAGAAAAAACTTGAGTAACACACACTGCATCAACGTAGCCACAGCATTGGGGTATTCCCCGACCAACTCATTAGCCTCTTCATGTTCTCTTTCTCTCCAATGGACATACATCCTGGAAAACAAAAAGATTCAGGAGGGTTAACCCTTTCTTTTGAATTCTTTTTCATTCAATAAGGGGGCCCACGTGTGTTGTATTGGAGACAGTCGCGTGTACACATGGGAAGAGTTTACTCTGCCTGAATGTACACGCGGCCTATCCTAAGACAACTCGCATGGACCTAGGGCCAACCTTTTAAAGGTCAACGCCCACCTAAAAAATGAAACCCAATGCAAAAATAAAGACATAAAATGCAACGTAAGGGAGTTTGTACTTACTTGGTCCAGACAGAAGTTTGTTTCATCCACTGTAGCTCTCGGAATCACCACTTTAATCAAAGGGGGTCTTTTGGCTCCAAATTCAATTTCCAAATCAACAATGGTGATAATGAGTTGCCAGCCTCTATTTATAGACTTTTTGACCTCTTTTTGTCACTTTTTTGGCCTCCCTTATCATTTTATTTATACCCAAAAACATTTAGAGTGATTCAGAAGTTGCATAGAAGGGATTTGATCGAGTATTGGGGCAGGTTTTTTTGAGTTTTGAGTATTTTTTTACGGTCCGTGGAAATTTTTTTTCGACAATCAACTGGAACATATAGGTTAGGTTTCTACCCTGATTTTTGTATCTCGTTGTCTTTTTCCTTTGCTATAGGATCGATCCCATCAGGTTGTGACACAGAACCATCATCCCTTCTTTAGAAGTGTCACAACTTGGTGGTAGAGCTTACCGGAACATGGATGCCCTAGGTAGATCCTAGTTTCATTATGGTATTTATGTTGTATCTAAAACAGTGTAGGCTCGAGAGTCCTTGTAGTTTTTCCTGAATATGAGTTTGAGCCTCATTGGCATGATTCTTCTTCGCTCTTGGCCTCACCCAAAGGACTCCCCAAAAATAATGGGTCTTCTTTTAAGCCCTTTTCAGACCCTCTAAATATGAAAAGATTG
>ML801757.1:77744-147701 GCA_009831015.1 Picea engelmannii
CACTTCAAGATGTTGTTTCAGTTTGGGATCAACTATGATCTCGTGGAAGAGTAGGAGGCAATCTAGAATTTCTCTCAGCACAGCAGAAGCATAATACATTGATGCATGTTCTGCCAACTATGAATCTATATGGCTTCAAAAGTTGTTGACCGATCTATTTGACCTAGAGATGGAAGCAACTACGATCCTATGTGACAACCAGAGCTGCATAAAGATGACAGAGAATCATGTATTCCACAACAAGTCAAAGAACATAGAGATTCGATATCATTACATCCATGACATGGTGTATAGAGGAGCATTAAAGCTCCAGTACATTAGCACAGATGAACAGGTTGTTGATGTGTTGACCAAGCCTCTATCTTATGTAAAGTTTTAGCACTTTCGAGATAAGTTTGGTATAGTCCGAAAGGACATTCCTCGAAAGGGGGAGTAGTTGTTGTGATGAGACATCTCTTGCTTCTGACCTAATGGTTGTGACGTAAAGCAAGATGATGTGATGTGACTAGTACTATGCTTCCAGCTAGATAGCTGTGACATAAATCCAGTCTAGTATCCTGCTTCTGACCTGATGGTTGTGACATAAAGCAGGATGAGTACCTTGCTTATGATATGATGGTTGTGATGTAAAAAAATATGATGTGTTGTGACTAGTACTATGCTTCCGGCTGGATAGCTGTGATGTAAAGCCAGTGTAGTATCCTACTTCTGACCTGATGGTTTTGACATAAAGAAAGATGATGAGATGAGACTAGCACTGAGCTTCCGGCTGGATAGTTGTGACGTAAAGCCAGTCTAGTATCCTGCTTCCAACCTAATGGTTGTGAGATAAAGCAGGACGAGCATTTTGCTTCCATCTTGACAGCTGTGATGTAAATAAAGATGATGAGATGAGACTAGAACTGTGCTTCTGGCTAGATAGTTGTGACGTAAAGCCAGTCTATTATTATTATGATGATCTAGTATTATTATGATGATCCAGCCTCGTGTTGTGATGATGATGATGTATCAGTTTTACACTAATACATATTGATGTAGATGATGATTGCATTCCTTTGAGAATGACGATGTTGCCGATGAAGAAAACTTTTGATGATTTATAGATACGCCAGTCAATGTTCCAAGATGATATTGATGATGCTGTCCTCTCACCCACTTGATGTTGTTGATGATGTTGTCCTCTCTCTCTCGCATGTTGCTGTTGAAGAATACCCTTCTTGTTAAGGGGGAGTGTTAAAATAATGTAACTACAAAGTGTATTCTTATTATTATTTGATATATTATTCATTGGATCAATCCCCATTGTGGATTGATCATGTTGGTTATTGTAAAAGGACCAAATCCCCTTTTGCAGATTGGTCATAATGTAATTGTAATAGGCAGAAAGAGAAGTCAACCCTGCGAGTGAAGAGACACTTCACACGTGCCAGTATTGTATAAGTAAGGAGGTTAGCGCCTCACTTAGACACACAACTCACTTGCTCATTTGAGAGACAAGTTTCATAACTACAGTTGGATAAGAAGGAGAGAGAGTGGCACATCTTTGGGAGATGATATTTTGTATTAGCTTAAGTTATCTCTTGGCATTGTATTGGCTATCTATAATAAGGAATTTTTGTTGGGTTTTCTTCCACTAGAGGGTTTCCCAGGATAAATGTTGTGTCTCTTGTGATTGTGTATTTCTCAGTGATCTTGTCTTATGTTGTTGTTATCTATTGAAATGCAAAGAACTATAATAATGGATTAAACATTAACATATTTTTCCGTGGTTCACCCCCTCAGGCTACATCCACAAATATTTGTCTTCTTTATTATTCATCTTCAAGTTCCTTCACTATACACATTACATAATAAGTTGGTGAGTCTGATCAGTGTCTCACCAAGCTCCACAACTTGTGACCTGAACCTCATTTACAATCCATAAATCTCTAAGTATGAGCTCCAAAACTCCCAACTAAAACTAATAATGTGACTCAAAACATATCAAAGACTCAAACTAAACTTAAATTCGTCAATATTAGCTCTCCCCTAGCTACCTCATACATCATATATTTACACTACCAAAAATGGGTAAAACCATTACAACACAGACCCAAAACCCTAACACTATGTGTATTAGGTTTGTCCACTTTACAACCTCCTGTGTGCGGTTGGTCCTCGATCCAATTGTTCCTTGCTTTAATTATTATTTTCCTCATGCTACTTTTCTTTGATTCCCAACGTGCTTCTTTCCTTGCCTTCTAGCACACTAATTTTCCATATTCCCTAGTGTGCACTCCATTACTAGTCCCATTTCCAACTGTCTGCCATTATTGTTGCACATTTCCCGAAATAGCCTACTCTAACACAAAGAAACTATATTTTGAAATATCACCCAACTAGAACAACACCATCAGATAAAGGATTTTGGCATATTTGATTGAATATATTATGTGGTATAATTTTAATGAATCGTTGGTGTTTTTTAGTACATGCAAATTTCTACCCCTAAACCCTAGCAGAACCAAAGAATGGCAATATGGAAAAACCCCACCATGGGAGAATTGGATGTTCATATTAAGAATATTGTAAGATATAAAGAAAGGTTTTCAAGATATGGAAAAGAGATTACAAGAATTTCAAGAGAGTTGTATTATTGGTGAAACATATATTTTCATCTATGAGGAGTATAATTGAGAAATATATGCCTAGTGGGATTTAGAGGATGCTTGTGATGACTAGTATATGGACCCTTATCATTTTTGGGAAGATAATTAATTTCACCTTCTATTTGATAACTCTACTCAACATTATGCAAATCACATCATTGTTAGGGACCTAACCTCCCTAACCTTTCACATAGGTAGAATACTATATTTTCCATGAAATAAAGGACAATATAAATAAATAAGGCCTAGTTAATAAGGTGAACAAGCTGAATGTAAGAAGACCTAATAGAAGCTTTCGATTCTAGAAATATCTTCCTCTAGATTATTCTTTTGGTATATAGATTTAGTATAAATAGGAGTCGAGGGAATAAGAAGTCTTTTTCTTGAGAATTATTGTATTAGAGTGTTTCTCTACTAGAGGTTTCCCCCTCGAAGAGACAAGTGAACATTGCTCCCATTTCAATAAAGGTATCATTTTGGTGTGCTATTCTCTATAATCCATTGTTTCATTGGTAATTTATGTGATATTTTTGTTTCTTCTCAATATAATATAACTAGGTGCATAAAAAGTGGCATCAAAGAACTTTCCTTGGTAGGAATTGTGGGTTAATTTTTTTCCAGGGTAGAGACGTGTTCCAAAGTCTTTAAACTACAATGATATATCATTTAATGCATAAATATGTGGTTGAGGAAGCATACACACATGAAATACAAGAGGTTTTTAAGCTCACATTGTCTGACACCCTTGTAACCCATGTTGGTACCCCTTTGAATGGTAGCCCATTAGACAACACTTTTATATGGACTTTCTCTTCCAAGTACCTTTGGTATATCATGATCCCCCCATGTATCCTTAAACCATCCATAGATCAATCGATCAAATGCCTGATTGTTATAGGGCCACCGGGAACAACACTCGGGAATATACTCTCTAGTACCTAGGTAATTGGGTAGTATGGCTAAGGGTATGGTCTAGTCTCCTTAGTTGGTGCCCGAAGATATTGGGCCGCGTACTATTGTCCAATCCCACATGGATATCAGAGAGCTATAAAATAGGGAAAATCCTTGCCTATAGGAACCTTGAAAACCCTAACCCTTGGGACGGAAACATAACATAAAAGGAATAGACAAGATCTATTATTGTGCAACCTTGCCCCCTGCATTCTGTTGAGAACTCAACACACCCTTAAAATTTTCTAATTTTTTGGTACCAGTTTTCTTTTTCCTTTTTCACTATTTCCTTTGATTTTAAATAAGTTTCAACTTTAATTTTTTTCTGAGATTCGTCATTGCTCATATGGTTTGACTTTCATCTAAAAATCAAGAAAATATTCAAAAAATCACTACTGAAATAAAATTTCTCTGAGACTCAATGGGTGTTTCTCTAAAGAACCAATGTCGATCAACATCAAGTGTCATTCAATTCAATCCATGTTTCAAATAGTGCAATATGTTCTTGAGAACACCGATGCCAATTAACATTGGGCGTCGGTTGTTTCAAGTACAAGTTGTGCAAGGGTGATTCTCACTTGTGGAAGTGCCAATGTCGATCAACATTGGGCATCAGTGATGTTAGTTGAAAAACACCCATCGTTAATTCCAAGAGGTAGTCGTTGACGTCAATTAACATCAGGAGATGACACATAGTTTTTGAACACAAGAGAACGTCCAGACAATGAGGTTAGTGTCGAACACCTATAGATACCATCATCAGTCGATCAAGAAGACAAAAAAACATATCATTTATCATACGATGTCCTACCCACCAATGCTCGATCAATGATTTTCGATAAGAAATATGAGTCATCTGATGGGTCTTACCGAATATCTTTGAATTCATCACAACCGTCCATCTTTAGATATTTGATTCACACATATCCCTATGTGTCTTGATGTTCAATAGTTTCCACATCGATATCCTGATCCAACCACACGTGCGAAAGTGTCATGATATCATCTCTATCGGGATCGGTGAATTTACAAATCTATTGGTCCCAAAAAACTCAAATAGTTCAAGTTCTTGATTCCCGATCTCAAATTTTGCACACCAATCAACGATTGTTTGAAATCCACGATGAATCATTCCAACGTCCCTTCATGCCATCGATTTTTGCATGGATTTTACTCTGAGAACTGGCACAAGCGATAGATAGAATTAATGAAAATCTACAATAGATCACCTGTAGTAAAACTTGATGATTTCATATGTAAGGACTAACTGTTATTTATTCGAATGTATTTGAATGATTCCATAATTTGCACATAACTGTTTTATTTTTTCTTTCTTAATAACTCACGATTGATCTAGTGTCGCTAAGGAATTGAGTTGTATTGTGTTTATAGCAAGGATGGCTCCAGATTGCTAAGTATTTGACTCAGTAAAATATTCGTGTGCATGTATTTATCATGATTGTCTCCGATTTTCTGTGATTCAGGAAATACTGAGTTAAATTGTTGCATTTGCAGGAAATATGTCATTCAGACGACCAGTGACTTGACGGTCACCAAATACCTCATGTTACGAGGAAAATCTCTCTATGGCTAGGGGAAAACCACAATAGATAGAACGACACCTAGAAATAAACTCTAATCTCAAGTATGTTATATAAATGAAATGCTAACAAGACAAGGCTAGAAGTCTACTTCATCTGGATGTTCAAAGAAGACCATCATTGAGCATGCAACCCAAATATTTATACCTGAAACTTGTCCTCAACAACCAAGATTCACAAGCATGTGGTGATGATATATGATGTTAGCATATAAATTATCATAATCCGTTAACATACATGACAAATATGCCCATTGAAAGTAATTAAAATATTTTCAAGATATCAATTGGACGAGAAAAGAGTATTTCTATTAATGTAATCAACATAAGTACATAGCTTGAAAAATTATATAATGACACATATTGAAACTGAGAAACTAAGTCCCTCCAGATGGGCCTCCACCACTTCAATCATTATCAAAGGAAAGCTCATATGTAGGATTCAAAGAGGTTGTATATCACAAGATAGGAAGATATTGGGGGTTGAACACAAGAAGTTCAAACTTTCAAGGACAAAGGGATGCAGACTCAATATGAAGTAAAATTTCTCCATAGTTTATTTAGTCTCAATGTTGAACTGTTGATTTTCCAAGGCTTGGATATGGCTCAATTTATAGCCTACAAATGGAATTTAAGGGTCAATTCATAGTGTTTCCAGTATATGGAAGGTCAAGGATCATGGATCACATGACATGGCATGGAAACTCGACATATTTTTTAATTTTTTAGCACCAAACCTGATGTACACGGGTTGTAGTTGAGAAACCTACGTATAAACTAGTTGTCTAACTGGTAGGGAATGTATGCGTACAAAAATATGTATTTTTGGCTCTGAAGTGAACAAAAAAGGGGAATTAAAATTTGCAATGGCAAATGAAGGCCATCTAAGAAAGATGCATGGAGTGAGGCAAAATTTTCTATAAGACCCCAAAAGGAGGATGTGAGCAAGTCAGAGAGGCATCCAACAAGGCTGCTAAGAAGATGGATTTTCCCCCTAAAGTAGAGTTGATGATCAAAATGTCGCAAAAGAAGCCAATGAATCTGCCTCCTCTCTTCAAAGATACAGATAATAACACCACATCCAAGGTAATCATGCCTTCCTGGCTTGATTTATACAACAAAATCCATTATGAATATTTCCAATAATTTACACCTCAAGCGACCCATAGGTGAGGGAATTGGATGACCAGATATTCTAGAACATCAGGCGTTCTTCGTTATATATGGTGGCAGCCAAGACACCTGTTTTACCATGTGTTGAAATCCTAGAGTGGATCATTCATCATGCCAATGCAGAGAAATGCATGTTAAATAAAAAAGATGGAGAATGTATCGACGTCTTTTTTCCAACATAGGTAAATGCATATTATAAACTCAAGGACGTTGAAGTCAGGTTGAACAAGGATTTTCTTGTGGCATTCTATGAGTGCCATAATACTGGAAAATTGTTATCATCCTAGTGGAGGGAGGATAATAAATTTTTGAATCGGGTCTAAAGGTGGTACAAGATAGTGAACTTCTGAGAACCCTACATATTCCTAATGGCCTCGATCTATCATTTATACAAAGAAAAGGATTTCTCTAGGTTCTATGAAGCTTGGATTCCTTTGGCTCTTGTAGTATTTACAGTAGCTACATCTGAAAGCACCGTCAACTGGGGAGCTATTATCTCTAAATAGTTGAGCACTAGGATTGAGGAAGTGCAAAACCCAAAACCAGAGAAACCCCTGCATTCTACATGGCATCTTAGCTGCTCGATGGGATATGCACTAGGAATGTGTTCCCTAGTTTGAGCCTGACCTAGCATATTTTTGAATTTCCTGTACATGTTTATTTTGGCATCTTGTGGGAGAATAAGTACAAAAGATCAATTCATTTTCTTTGCGATACCTTCATATCTCAAGTGTATTCCTTAATTTTGAAAAAAAACTTTCCAAGAATCTCTGAAGAAAAAGGAAAGTAATCTCCAAGATTGGGCATTGGTACTTAGAGGAAAGAAGCACATATTTTTGAATCCATCGAAGATCCACACTTATTTCCAATCCATGTACCCGATAAGCTGTTGTTAGGAGAAATTTTCTACCAAACCATACTGCAAGGGTTCAATGCATCTCTGGTAAAGGATAAGAAAATGATATTTCTTTCCTATGGGTTTTATGTGGGTTACCATTTCATGAAGGATACCACATACGCCAAAAAAGAAGCTCAAAGACAAACAGAGTATAGCTGTGCCACTAGGAGATATAGGAAACACGACCCTAGTACATTGGTGGCTGAACATGCTAATCAGGGGGTGTCTCATTGACCATACCCACATGAATATTTTGAGGGAGAAATCTTCACAGAGAATGCCACAAACTGCAATGAATTTTTGCAGAGGAAAGAAAAACTAGACCTATTCAGGTTCATGGCCATGTATGGGAATGAAAAATTAGACTTTATAGAGAAAAAAATAGGGGAAGTAGTAGTGGCACAATCTCAATAGGAAGGTATAGAGAAGATAGTGGATAGGTCGAAGGTACAAAGGATCATAGAGCAAGTTGAAAGGATGATCCAATTGCAAAGGGAAAATTTCATAGTAATGGAAGTAGCATCTGTGGCAATAACTCCAGTCACACTCAAAATATAGGAGGAGCTAGAAACCCTCGAGAACACCTCAATGGAGAAAAACACTACGCAAAAAAATTTAGAGTGAACACCAATAGGAGGACAAGGAACTGAACTAGTGATTTTTTTGGATGTCCTAGGACAAGCAGCTTTTGTCATTGTTGAATTGATCATGATATATGATAGTGGAAGCGATGAGGTAAATACTTCGGTTCCTATTATAAATGAAGAAGTGACAGAGGTGTTAGATACAAAATTGTCCCAAGGAACAAAATCTTTGGGCGAGGAGACAGAGCTGAATACAATTGAACGTGATCATACCACCCCAAACCAAACCCTGCATCCTATGGATAAACAGGGAGGTAACATCAAAGGCCATGAGGGAACAAGAGATAAAAATGAGAATGGTAATAAAGATGTCATCGAGAGAAGTGATGCACCAGGGAAAGGAAGAGATCAAGGAGACCTAGATGATGAAGATTCATCAGGAGGTACACCAACAAAGGAGAAGAGAATGAAGGGCTCAAAGGAAACAAATAACATGAGGAGATCGCAAAAAGTCCTTTAGCATATTCCATACTTCCAAGGTCAGAAATCCCAATAGAAAACATAGTAGTATGGATCATGGGAAATGCACCAAGCACAAAGAAAATTGGAGATTCATCTATTAGGATAGAAATGGGGTCAATAGAAGCCTCTAGGAGGTCTCAAAGGGCTTAAGAACAATATGAAGGAACTAGTCATAGGAAGCCTGGAGTTAGCAGAGGCAAAGAGACGGTACTTGAAAATTTTCATACACTAGGCAGTTTAGCAAATGCTCTCTCATGGGGGGACAAGCCAATCTCGGAGCTAGTGGACAAGGTAGATGATGTACATGCCATCGCTTATGAAAGGAAAAGACAATTGATTGTGAAAAGACCTGGGAAAAAGAGGAGACTAACTTTGGACAGTGTGATAATGATCACCATGGAAGAAACCCTATTGGACATAGGACAATCCAGGGTAAGTGAGTTATTAGGAGCAAGTATGGCTATATCTATCAGGTGGATCAGTTCAAATCAGATAGGGAGATTTTTATGACTAGGATTGTAAGTTACCAGGAGGATACTTTGTTGGGCCTCGTAGCATACAAGGAAATGATGAGATAGTCAGAGAAAGATCATTAGGTACTGGCATAGACCGATTATATCAGAGAGATCGAGAAAGGATGAGGAAAAGAGGAACATGGCATCAGGATTCTTGTAGATGAGAGCTTAGTCAGGATTGGGATAGTGATAGAATATTGGATGCAATTGGTAATAGAACCACATCAGAAAATGAGGGAAAGATGGGAGGAGTGTCTCGGGAATTGGAATAAAATAAACCAGAGAATGATAGACCTTCAATTTCCATAATTCGTCTCTCCTGATGACTTTATCAGCTTGAAAATTATAGTCCAATGGTTCATAGATCTTGATGTAGAATTTGGAGTGAATATTATGGAAGTTTGAATTCTTGAAAAGGGACAGGTGAAGAGACTCGTTGACAAACCGATAGGAGTAGTGTGGGCCCTACGACAACTAAGCTTTGAGATAGATCAATTCATAAACTGGGTAATGGAAATGAAGGATAAGCTCAACATGTTGATGGATAAAAATCAATTTCCATACCTTCATACATGAGATGACTTAATCTCACTGATGGTTTTCACGTGGATATGAACAACTTCATTTTTTTGTTTTATTTAGTAAAAGAAACATTGTTTCTATTTTTTCATGGAGATTTTCCATATAATAAAGAGGTTGACCTCATTTTAAAGGTTCGATAGTTTTGTAATACTGAAGGAATCGGATGAAGAATTGTTTTCGAAGTTTAATTCAGAAGATCATGTGGAGCCGAAGACAATTTTTGCCAAAGCTTGTGGAGTAGCATAATTTGTGGATTTTTCTTCTTTACTGTTGAATTCTACGAATGATTATTAAGACAATAATTTTGTTTAAGTTATCTTGGATCATTGCAGTCACTAAATATACATTTGCATGAATATGATGGTGTTATGAAGTTGTGTGTTATACAATGAATAGAACTATTTCCAGTTATTTGTCCTTTCTTCGTATATCTTTCTTTTCTTAGATGATGTTTGTCGCTTGATCAATAAGAGAATATTATTGTTTGATATTTATTGAAGAGAGGTGTCATTTACATGATGTTGGTTAGAGGTTATCCTAAACCTAACCTTCTTACGGATTTAGTCGCCGAATACTTAATAAATGAACTTCTAAAGAAAAAGAAAATAGTTTATAAATATCCGTTCTATAACATAGTAAATACCATTGAAACTTTCCGAACTATAAATCCGGAGAGTCACACTACCCCAAACAAGGAAGAGTCTAATTGGGCATCATCTCTAGGCATAATTCCTATTGTTGAGTTAAAGGGAATTTTGACTCCTGAACAAAATTGGTGCTAGAAGGAGGGCTTGAACGAATGCATGGCTAGTCAAAACAATTATTTAAACACAAGATTATCTCCAATATCATATAGATTCAAAACAACCCACATGCATGGCTATTCCTTATCATGACATCCGTAAGATTGAAGGTACCCCCACTACAAGTGAGTCACCACACAATGAAGATGGCTCATAACTTCAGCCATACATACCTTACGCGATCCCTCATGACGAAATCAATTCATTTAGAAGGATTAATAGAGATTACGCTCGATATATCAAAGCAATTCCATTGGCTTCATTTCTCCCCCGTAGGAAGAAAACTAGAAGACCAGTTATTGATACCCCGGATCACACCTTTGTTCATAAGGTTGAAGATATGATATATTTTTCTCTTACTGAAATTGACCAACCTCTCAGTTTCATTCCTGAAAATCCTCTCGTCACCCCACCAGCAAGTACATATTATAGCACAGACGATTCAAAGTCTGAGGGAGCCAGTTCTAATTCATAAAATTCAAATAATGAGTCAGATAATATGGAAAATAACAATGAAGAAATTTTGGAGGGTAACGATCAACCTGCAAATAATAATCCATGGTTGGCCAAGGATTCCCTATCCTTACCAGGGTGATTTCATCATTTTCCTAGGCACCCAGAAAATCTTCTTCCAAAATTTGATCATGAAACCTCTGGCTTGCCCGAGGATCATATCAAGAAATTTATATTGGAGATAAGATCAATGAATCTATAGCATGAAGACGTAGTATTCATATTTTTCCCTTATACCTTTAATAACTCAGATTCAACACAGTATTTCAACCTCCTCATTGGATCCATTAATAGTTGGAAAAAGTTTTAGAAAGTCTTTCTTGATAAATTTTCTAAAGAAACGACTATTGGGGCTCTGATGGCTCAACTTTTCACCACCACTATGGACCCCAAGGAGAAATTTAAGGAATTTAATCAATGTTTCACAACTATCCTCAACAATTTTCAACCAGATGCCTTCCCCGCCCAAGAAATAAAAATTGAGGTGTATGCTAATGCATTACCGGTTTCTATCTCCATGTTTTTTAAGAGGGTCTCTAAACCTACTCTTGTCGAGAACTTTGAGGAAACCAAAATTATTTAATTTCAAATGAAAGGTTTTAAATATTGTAAGATTTATTTATCAAAGAAAGAAACACAACAACCACCTAGGCAAGGACTTTTGTTAACACAGCCACCTAGTAAACAAACTGAACATAACACTGAAAAGGACAATGCAGATATGTAAATATTACAAAGGATGGTTAAGACGTTTTCCAATGATATTATAGACATGAAGAGGAATGCAAGGGAAGGCACATCAAACCTTAGGTATTACAAAACTTTCATTAGAAATAATCCACCTTTCAATTCCCTAGATCCCCTTCCTTTTAACTTGAACATTGACTTGGGAGAAGTGGCCTCAGATTCATATTGTAACTAGCATCAATAACATCATTCGGAAAGGGATTTCCCTCAATGGGTGAATTCTATGAATCCATTAGCAAATCATTTATTTGATGTTTGTTCCACGAACGATAAACCAAATGAGAATACATCAAATACTACAAAAAATGAGGTTAGTGAACCACTTGATCAAACAACTATGGTTCTATGGGATGTCAGCCACACATCATATTTTGAAATTCCTGTAGAAGAAGAATAATTTCCCAAAATTCTGGCAGTCCAAACTAACAACAAGGCACTCATTGTGAAAAACCAACCTACCATTGCACAAGCTCCTAAGAGACCCAAAACATCTGCCTCTTTAGCTCAATCGAACCCACCACTGATTTATGGCCTAAAGTTTCAAGCTCATGAAACAACAAAGCTAGGGTATAGCATGGTAGAAGACCTGAAGAAATTAAAATCTAACACTTTGGTGATTGACTTGTGTAGAATTCCTCAACAGAAATATTTACTGTTGTAAGCCCTGGATGATAATGACAGACTCATGTTAAATCCAAGCCCAAATTCAAGCTTGGGTAAAGGAACCTTTGAGGAGATTCAGAATCCTAACATGAAATGTAATGACGGTCGATAATAATACTAGGTCATCTATCCCACCTTTCTTGTTAACCTTTGAAATTTATAACAAGAACCTGCACAATTGTTTGGTTGACTCTAGTTCTTCTTAAAATGTTATGCCTCTTTCAGTGTGCAAGATGCTAAACGCTACCCCTACCAAAAGTGAAACACATATCATTCAATTAGAAAAAACTAAGGTTAAATTTATTGGGGAGTTAAAGGATGTTATGATTCATATTGCCTCTAAGCCAAAGTTTCATCAAGTCATAGATATCATAATTTTAGACATTCCAGAGGTCTATGGGATGTTATTAAGCAGGGACTGGTATGAAATATTACATGGATATTTCAGTATAGATTTTTCCCACCTATGGTTACCATTAAAGGGAAACCCCAACATGATCAGGATCAACCGAGAAAAATGTTTGAAGCATATTGTTACAGACCCAAAAGCTCCTAATAAGCCTTCCTCTACTAAATTCCCAGTTTTAGGAAATTGTTTGTGTGACTACGATTTCAATAATTTCTCACCCTGTTTGTCTGAAGTATTGTTCTCCCATAGGTTATAGTTATTACTTCATGACAACCCTGAAATAATTGAGTGATGTAATAAGTCTGAAAAAAATCTCCATGCTCAATCCATCAACACTAAAAAATCAGTTCCAAAGGTGCACTATGACAAGAGACTTCCAAACTTTATTTATGAAATCTAGACTCTATATTTTGATGGATCAAAATATCAAGAAGGGGCTGGCGCATGATGAATTTTCATTAATCCAACAATAAAACATAGTTTTATGTTCTGTAGATTGGAATTCAAATGCACAAACAACACTGCCGAATATTAGGTGTTGGTCCAAGGAATTAAGAAACATATTGATTTAAACATCAAGGAACTAGTTGTCTTTGGGGATTTGTAAATCATTGTAATACAGGTCAAGAACATTGTCCATTGTAGTTCCCCCCATTTGAGGAATTATCAACAAGAATTTCACAGGGTGATCGAAAATTTCCTAGCATTCAACATCACAGCCATACCTCGATCCAAAAATACACTAGCCGATTCTTTGGACACAACAACTTCAAGGTTGTCTCCCTTAGAGGATTATCAAGCCTTGAGGTTCGACATAGAATTATTATACAAACCTTCGGTCCTAGATAACATTTCTAACTGGAAGGTATTTGAAGGGGATGAACAAATTATATCCTTTTTAACTAATGAAGAAAATTTTAGGGACTTGGCTATTGATGATGAAGATTTTCAAAAAATAATTGTAGGATAAGATAATCAAGACCCTAACCCAATAGAAAGAAGTAAACTGACCCAACATAAACTCCACACTATGCCTTGGGGAGTAGTCAATCTTGAAAACCTGTTTGACTTACGAGAGAAACTTAAAAAACCAAAAAATACCAAAACTAACAGTTCATGTCCATCCTATGAAGTCATAAATCTAGGAGCTATTGACAACCCCTGAAACACTAATCTCAAGATATCATTGTCACTTCAAGAAAATAAGGCCTACCTAAGGTTGTTTAAAGAGTATCAGTATGTGTTTGCATGGTATGTACAAGATTTGAAAATGTACGACACCATGATTATTCAACACACTATCTCGTTAAGACCTGAGGTCAAGCCTTTCTAGAAAAATAAGTGGAAATTTCATCCATCTATGGAACCCTTGATGTAGAAAGAACTCAAGAAATTACTATATGCAAAGATAATATTCCAATTAAGCCACTCTGCATGGGTATCCAATCTAGTACCTATTAAGAAAAAGTTTAGGGAAATTCACTTATGTGTAGACTTCAAAAATCTGAATAGGGCCTCAACAAAAGATAACTACCATGTCCCCTCCATGGAACAACTTCTACATACCATATCAGGAATGTATATTTTCTCACTTCTGGATGGATTATCAAGATACAACCAGGTGTTATTATCATAGGAGGATATATTGAAAAAAACCTTATGAACTAAATGGGGAATATTTTCCTACAAATGTGTGCCATTTGGGCTAATCAATGCAAGAGATGCTTTCCAAAGAGACATGAATGTGGCATTTCAAGGGTTAATTAACAAATGTATAGTGTTATACCTAGATGACATTATTGTTTACTCCAAGGATAGGGATGATCATATTTCCCATCTCACCCAAGTTTTTGAAAGATGTCAAAAGTATGGGATATCCTTGAACCCAAAAAAGACTATATTTGGAGTGGAGGAAGGAAAACTCTTAGGTCACATCATTTCTAGGGATGGTATCCATATTGACCCTGATTGTATAAAAGAAATTTTGCAACTGTCACTCCCTAATAATAAGAAGGCTATGCAATCTTTCTTTGGAAAGATTAATTTTGTAAGAAAGTTCACCCCATATTTTCCAAAAATAGTTAAACCCCTGCAGAGAATGATACGCAAGGATATTGAATTTAAATGGACTCATGAGGGAAAAGAAGCTTTCAAAAACATTAATACTTCCATATCGCAATCCCATGTATTATGTAGCCCTGATTTCAACAAACATTAATACTTCCATATCGCAATCCCATGTATTGTATCTCTACACTTTCTCTTCAGATCAATCATTAGTTGCAGTCCTTACTCAAAAGGATGATGAAAACAACGAGGCCCCTGTCTGATTCATGAGTGCCAACTTACAAGGATCGAAACTTAATTACCCAACCATTGACAAAGAATCCTATGATGTCTATAAAGAAGCAAAACACTTTATACCTTACATCATGAAGAATCATACTAATGTCATAGTGCCTCATCCAGTCGTTAGGTCACTATTCACGCATCAGGAATAGGGGGAAAGAAGAGGCTATTGGAAGGCTGTCATACAAGAATTTTATCTAGAAATTAAACCGGAAAGGATTGTCAGGGGCCAAGGACTATGCAAACTAGTCATAGAATCCCAAGATCTGATAGAAACTGAGGATTAAATTTGGTACAATGAGTTGAATTTATGGTGTGGTGAAGTATTATACATCCCACACACACAAGACCCCTGTGTGTTGACCTATCTTATTTTGTCCATCATGGTACCTTCCCTAAACACTTGAAACCAAGAGAGAGAAGAGAAATCGGAATAAAATCCGCTTGATACTGTATTGTTAAATCAATGCTTTTCTACTTAAATTACGATGGCGTGTTTCTAAGATGTCTTGAAAAGGAAGATGTTGAAAGGGTGTTGAAGTAACTCCACGATGGTCCTCTAGGGGGTCATTTTGTAGGAGAGACCATGACCCATAAGATTATAAGGCCAGGATATTATTGGAAAAATTTGTTTATATACGCTCACGCATATGTCAGAAGGTGCAATTTTTTTCAGATGAGCACTGATAAGGAGAAGAAAGTGGCCATTCCACTGCAACCAGTGTCAATTTCTAGGCCATTTGAACAATGGGGAATAAGATATAATAGGAGAGATAAACCCAAACTCGTCCAAAAAACACAAGTATATACTGACTGATATTGATTACTTTCCATGATGTTCAGTCGGAATCCATTCCCCTTACCCATGTTAATGAGAAGGAAGTAATACAATTTATTCAAAAACACATCACAACAATGTTTGGGGTGCCTTCGGTCTTAGTATTTGACAACATTGTGTATTTTTCTTTGACACTTTTGACTGTATTTGCGCTAGATACAAGGATTATATTGAATTATTCTTCCAACTACTATATGTAGGGAAATGGTGTTTCCAAATCTACTAATAAAAACTTAATAAGGATTCTTAAGAAGACAATCGTAGAAAATCACTGGAACTGGCACAATGCATTACATAACACTCTGTGGGATGACAGGGTAATCCCCAAGGAAGCCCTAGGGAATTCACCTTACTTTCTGGTGTACAGAATGTTAGCACTAGAAGCTACCCTCAGATTACATAGAAGGTAAGCCCAGTAACCATCATTTTATACAGTAAAAGTAAATGAGTTTTAAGAGGCCAAATGGATAAGACTCATTGAAAATAACGTTCTAACTCATAAATATGGACTGGTATGCCCAAGCAATTGAGGTCTTGGATCAACTTCAGTCAATAATTTGGAGTAAAGGTGATTAGGAGGAAGAATTTGGTTAGAAACATGTAGAGGTCTCCCATGAACATCAGGCCTTCCATCAGCCTAAGGAAGAAAAACTTAAACACGAGATCCTCTCGGATTCAAATTTCAAGGAAACTGAAAGAAATCATAACAACATTATAATCAAACATTCATCATAATAGAGTCACAACAATCCATGTGAATTAGTCAATCATGAACTCTCTTAGTATTAGAGGCAAATAAGATGGAGTAAGAAATATGACTTAGATTAATTAAGAAGTCTCAAATCAAGACATAACTAAGGAACCAGTGTTATTCATCAAAACATTACAATAGCAGGGAGCCTAGATCAACCATTCAACCTTAACAAAATATCAAAATTGCTTATATATACTAAAAATGTTGCAACCACTAGGAATGTGATCGGACCCCTGCATTCAAAGTTTCCAGTCGGGGCCTACTCTGTCAGCTTGTGCAGGCCTTCTTATGTCAGACACGAGCCCGACTTAGTTATGTGCTTTGCAGGAAAATTCATCCCTCGGGAAACTTTGGATTGACAATCTTCCCCCATGACCATTCTCGGTATGATTTTCATTTATGCAGCGAGACGAGGTCTCAACTGTCACCCCCATTTCCTTTAAATACCTTCATTGGGATCGGGACGAGGCCTGACACCCATGAATGTTCCAGGCGGTGCCCACTACTTCTTCGAGTCAATCCCGGCGCCTCAAGGCCATGTAGATCTTCTTCTGTGACTAATACGGGCACTTTCAGACTTTGGTGCAGCTCCTCTCCATCGCTCCTTCTTCAATGTGACCTACGGCCATGACCCTATACAATTACATGATTGAGGGCATGACCAAGGGTGGTTTGAAAGAAAAAATATTTTTTCCCCGCGATTCACCATGAACCGCCATAGTCCCTTTCTAAAAACCACGATTTTGATTGCAGCCTGCCCTTAAAAATTTAAAAATGTGCACACCTTCCAACCCCACAATGGAGCGCGACCATTGATCTTGTGATTTGAGATGAGGCTTCCTAATAAATGGCATAGATCTGGAGCCTTTAAGATTCATGGATCAGATATTCCCTTTTTCAAATCGACGGTCGAGATCTGCTTCGCGATTTGGGCTTTGGACCTTTCAAACTTCAAGTTATATTTTCCCCAAGAAAAACCTCTGGAGCTAAGGATCTGATGATGCATGGCTCCTAGATTTGGACGATCGAGATCCACTTCGGGACTCTAGGCACTTCGGGCACTTCAGCACTTTGGGCTTCGGCCCTTCGAGACATTGACGCTTCAACACTTCGGGACTTCAGGCACTTCGAGACTTCGGGCACTTTGGCACTTCGGGCTTCGACCCTTTGATAAATTTGTGCACTTCTCATTTCAAGACTCCTGAAGCTCATTTCCTTGAACACTTGGATCGGATGCCACCTTTCCCCCTTTAATATCTATGGATCATGCTTGTTTCGAGACTTCTTAATTTTCCCTTCGCTATACTTGGTCCAATTTTGAGATTCTGAATACCCGCGAGCCACTGATATGAAATCCACATGGGATCTCCATCGTTGAAAACTGAACCCGCATGTTGCTTGCATTTCAAGCCCGAAATAGACTGCCATGAAAGTTGCATCTAGTGTCCATGGTTATGGCCTGAGTGAACAAGGACTTGGACGACTTGTTGTGGGTTGGGGAAAATAGAGAGAATGGTGATTGAAACAAAGGAGACGATCGTTCATCCTTAGAGAAAAAATAGAGAGGTTTAGGGCCAAGAATTCCTTCGGGTAAGACATCAAGGGGAATCAGGATGCTCGAACAAAAAGGGGAAAACAAAAAATGACTTTAACAGTCAAAGGGGAGAATTCAAGATCTGGCCTACGAAAAGGAGAGAGATAGGGAAAGGATATAGAATTAGGTAGAAACCACAAAACCACAAGACTGAAAAATTCATGTGATAATATTTGGCTCCATAGGGGATGGCATGCTCCCTGTGAGCCGCCAAGAACAAGCACTTACAGTCACCTTATGCATTGGGCTATGGATTCATGCTCAAAAAACATCCTGTTGAGGATTAATGGCTGACAAGCACACTATCCTAAAAATGAAAGAAAAATACATGGGCTCTAGGAGGAGCTTATTTATGTACATTCCTAGACTAATTGATTTTTACAAAGCACTAGGTGAAAGAAAAATTCCACCATAGCCATTCAAGAAACTCCCTAGCTGCAAACTTGTTTACTCTGTCACTGATCAAATAAAAACAATGCAATTGTGACAACAAAATGATTATGCTTTCCAGCTCTCCTCCCAGTGTTGAAGTCAGGATAAAGATGAGAAGCTCTAAGACATGAAGGAAATGCAACTCCATGTACTCCCTTATAGGTTCATAGATAAAATGAAAAAACCCACTGGGTTGGTGACATAAAACATGCTCTCTCTTACAGCTTCTCACACATGGTTGAATGTCTCTGGCAAGCACGGGTGAGAAAATGACTAATGCAGGCTGACTTATCCCAGGTGATGGTTGCTCATTTGCAAGCTCTGGGAAGGATATGAACTGCACATTTGGTTCTCCCTCTTCTTCGTCGTGACTCCCCCAAGGATCAGAATCATAATCATCATAAGCATGAAACATGGGAAAGCTCTGCCCTTTGTCTTCTGTAGGCACAAAATGGAGGATTTCCACACAATGTTTTTCCTCAATGTATAAAGGAAAAGGCTCTGTGGTATGCTCTTGGAAATCCTCAAAATATAAAACATATGATCCCATGTGTATAGCCATAGGATCATGAATCACATGACAGAATCCTGGATGCTTTAGAAGATTAGGTTGCTCCTCTGTAAATGCCTCTCTACTTGCAAATAAAAAACCTCCCTTCTCCTTCGAAAACAACTCTCGATCATCAGCAGCTACAGTCTCTTTCCTTTTTGTTGTTCTAGCTCTGATTCATAATCACTATCTTCTTTCTCAGAATCTGAAACATGCTGACAATATTCTTCCTTAGGAACATGCAATTTTTCAAGATATGCTTGCATATGAGCCCCCTTTCTAGCCCTGATGTTCTCTTTGACTTCTTCAACATCTTCAAACAGGTGACTTAACGATGAATATTTCCTCTCTCTCAGGAGAAGGACCAGCTCTAGATGTTGAGCCATGACATAGTACACCATGGAAGCAGTCTTTGTGGGTCTGATCTCCATAGGCATACTATGATAAACACTATAAAACCTCTTGTTGAAGACAACTAAGGCTTCCTCTTCCCCTCTCCTCAAGGAATTAAAATCAAACCAGTATTGATCAAGGGACTTATTCTCACCCCAACACTTTAAAAATGCATGGAATAGCTCAGTACAGGAGCCAATAGAATCAGCTTCCAGACATCTAAACCACACAACAACATCTCTAGACAGGGATTGTGAGAACAACCTCATGGAAACATCATCATGAACAATCTCAAATTGACCGACAAAGATCTCAAAGGCCTCCAAATGCCTCTCATATGTAATATGATCCTCTCTAGAAAATTGAGGAAGATACTCAACAAAATAACAAGGATAAGGATGAAGGTCATGTGGCAGCCTTAAAGGTTTAAACAACTTATTTCTGATTTTTATTTGAAAAGGAGTGGGTTGATCATGAGGATTAACAATTTTATGGCAAGGCTTAGTAGGAATAATGAAGGGTAACGAGATTTGAGAAGACTATGAATTATTTTCAACCTCCTCAGGGCTACAACGGTGATCAATTTCAAGAGGAGATGCAATACAAATCTCATTTTTATAAATAGGCTAAGGATAAGACACAAGATCAGCATATAAAACACAAGAAGAGGGTATGTCTTCTTCTTCCAAGGATGGATAAATAAAGGAAGGCTTATTATCATCTTAATAGACAAAGCAAAGGATAATCCTTTTTATATGTAAATGGAAAGAGAGAAATGAGCTGATAAAGAAAAACAAGATTTCATGAAGAAAGCTCATAAACTGATACCTGGTCTTCCCATTTGGTATGGTAATCTTTCTGTCAGCTAGGTACTCCCCAGTGGATTCTTTGATTGTGGAGTCTCCAGGTCTCAAACTACAATATTCAATGGTTTTGGTATCTGATGCACCTTTAGAATCAGAAGCTCTTTGTCATTCTATCCCAGGGAAATGTCTTCAATTCGTTCCCCGGAAACGGTTCCAAGAAATTTTAGCACTAGAAGTCACCCTCAGATTGCATAGAAGGTAATCCCATTACCCATCATTTTATACAGTAAATGTGAATGAGTTTTAAGAGGCCAAATGGAGAAGACTCAATGAAAATAATGTTCTAGCTCAGAAATCTAGACTGGTATGCGCAAGAAATTGAGGTCTCGGATCAACTTCAGTCAATAATTTGGAGTAAAGGTGAGTAGGAGGAATACTTTGGTGATAAAAGTGTAGAGGTATGTCGTGAACATTAGGCCTTCCAACAGCCTAAGGAAGAAAAAATTAAACACAATATCCTCTTGGATTCAAATTTCAAGGAAACTGAAAGAAAACATAACAACATTATAATCAAACATTCATCATAATACAGTCACAACAATCCATGTGAATCAGTCAATCATGAACTCTCTTAGTATCATAGGTAAATAATATGGAGTAAGAACGTTGACTTATATTAATCAAGAAGTCTCAAATCAAGACATAACCAAAGAAACAATCTTCTTCATCAAAATATTACAATAGCAGGGAGCCTAGCTCAACCATTCCAACTTAACAAAATATCAAAACTTCCTATATATACTAAAAATGATGCAACCACCAGGAATGTGATTGGACCCCTCCATTCAAAGTTTCTAGTCAGACCCTACTCTGTCAGCCTGTGCAAGCCTTCTTATGTCAAACGCGAGCCCGACTTAGTTATGTTCTTTGCAGGAAAATTCATCCCTCGGGCAACTTTAGATTGACAATGTCCCCCCACGACCATTCTCAGTATGCTTTCCATTTATGGGGTGAGATGAGGTCTCAATTGTCGCCCCCATTTCCATTAACTACCTTCATCGGGATTGGGACGAGGCTTAACACCCATGAATGTTCCAGGCAGTTCCCATGACTTCTTCGACTCAATCTCGGTACCTTGAGGCCATGCAGATCTTCTTCTATGACCAATACAGATGCTTTCAACCTTTGGTGCAGCTCCTCTCCATCGCTCCTTATTCAATGTGACCTAGGGCCATGACCCTACACAATTGTGTGATTGTGGGCACGAACAAGGGTGGTTTGAAAGAAAACTTCTTTTGTCCCCGCAATTCACCATGAACCGCCACACACGACCCTTTCTAAAAACCATGGTTCCGATTGCAGCCTTCCCTTGAAAATTTAAAAACGTGTGCACCTTTCAATCCTGCAATGGAGAGCGAACATTGATCTTGTGATATGAGATGAGGCTTCCTGATCAATGACCCAGCTCTAGCGCCTTTTAGATTGATGGATCGGATCTTCCCTTTTTCAAATCGACGCCCGAGATCTTCTTCACGATTCGGGCTTCGGACCTTTCAAACTTCAAACTATATTTTCCCCAAGCAAAACCTTCAGATCTAAGGATTTGATGATGCATGGCTCCTAGATTTGGATGACCGATATCGACTTCAGTCCTCCAGGCACTTTGGGCACTTCAGCACTTCAGGCTTCGACCCTTCAGGACTTTGACTCTTCGACACTTTAGGACATCGACCACTTTGGTACTTCGGGAACTCTGACACTTTGGGCTTCGACCCTTCAGGAAATTCACACACTTCTCGTTTCAAGTCTCCCAAAGCTCATTTCCCCGAACACTTGGATCGAATGCCACCTGTCCCCCTTTAAGATCTATGGCTCATGCTTGTTTCGGGACTTTAGAATTTTCCCTTCGCTATACTTGGTGCAATTTTGAGATTTTGAATACTCGCGAGCCACTAATATGAACTCTAGGTGGGATCTCCACCGTTGAAAACTGAACCCACATGATGCTTGTGTTTGAGGCCCGAAATAAACTTCAATGAAAGGTGCGCCTGGTGTCCATGGTTGGGGCCTGAGTGAACAACGACTTAGATGACTTCCTATGGACTGAGAAAAATAGAGAGAACGGTGAATGAAACAAAGGAGACGAGCATTCATCCTTAGAGAAAAAATAGAGAGGTTTAGGGCCAAGAATTCCTTTGGGTAAGACATCAAGGGGAATCAGGGCGCTCGAACAAAAAGGGGCAAACAAAAAATGAATTTAACAGTCGAAGAGGAAAATTCAAGATCTGGCCTGTGAAAAGGAGAGATTCGTGGAAAGGATACAAACTTAGGACAAGTTATGTGATAACATGGACAAGAATCAATCTTTCCAACCAATCTATATCTCCCATCCATGCATATTTTCTAGTCCTCAAGGGGACATCCCTCATCCAACATGAAATAGATAATTGATACCCTTCTTCTGGTTGAGGAAGAATGGGAACATGCTAAGAGAAATTTTTTTGCGCATCGAAAAATAGTTAAAAAATGGTTTGATAAACACAAGGTTGGTGATAAAAATTTTGAAGTAGGGGACTTAGTTCTTAAGTGGGACAAAATCAACGAGCCAAATGGGAAACATTCGAAATTCCAAAATATGCGTCTTGGACCTTTTCAAATGTTTAAGAAAATTGGGGTAGGAAATTACCATTTTCAAAACCTTAGGGGTGAGATCAAAGCTCTTCCCATCAATGACCAAACCCTGAAGCATTTCTTTTCATAATTTGTCTCCAAGACAACTTCCCATATTATAATTTCCTTTATTTCTTTTGAGTTTTGTTTTGAGTGATGAGTTTGATGATTTCAAATTCACATTCCTTTAGGTTTCTTTTTATTGTTATGATTTGATTTTTTGCTTTTGTTACTTTGATGGTAGAGTGAGTTCAGGTGTGTTATTTTTCAAACTAGTGGTGCAATCTACTAAATCTAGATATTTATCTCTTATTTTTAAATTTCACAGAACAATCAGGAGGAGGTTTGCTAGTCAGAAGCTTCAATGCACTTGTAATTCACATTTATGTATACAGATTACTTAAGGAACAAACAATTCGATCACCTCGTGTCCATATAGGAATACCAAGGGAAATAGAACAAAGAAGAGTATGGTCGATACCCCAGACATAACATATTTATTCCTCATACTGTTAAGAAAGGACAAGGAAGAAAAATATGTGGTTTTGATCCTTCACCAGAAAATAGATATCATCCTCCTTGGTTCATTCCCGACACATATGAAAAAAATACAAACATAAAAATAATATATAAAATGTATGATAGGGGAGGGTATGTAGATATCTCCTTTGGAGATATGGATGCTCACTGGCAGTGGAGCAAGGTCTGTAATATTAGGGTGACTCCATCAAGGATATGGATGCTCATTGGAAGCAGAGAAACACCGTGGTAATTTTATTAACTTTGAAAAAATTAATGACAGCATGTCCTCTTAACAGTTTTTGAGTTCTGACTCAACTCTCAACAGGAAGATAAGAGTCATTGGTTCCATGGGAAGAGGAATGTATTCAGGTGAATCCCCATGAGCAGTCGACGAGAATGTCCTTGGGCCATATGTATACATAATTGTGAGTCATCCATGGGTTATGTCCTCAATCTAATAACCATTTCCCAATAATTTTGTCAACATCATTAAAGAGAGAAACAAAGAGTCTGGCTTCTACCAGTGAATCGCCATTTGTTGAGAAATCAACACACCCGCAAAATTTTCTAATTTTTGGGTACCAATTTTCTTTTGCAGTTTTCATTGTTTCCTTTGATTTTACATAAGTTTCATCTTTACTATTTTTTTGAGATTCTTCATTGTTCAAACGGTTTGACTTGCATCTACAAATCAATTAAATCTTAAAAAAATCACTTCTAAAAGAAAAGTTATTGGATACCTGATGGGTGCTTCTTTGAAGTGTCGATGTTGATCAACATTGCATGTCAGTAAATTCAATCCATGTGTCAAACAATGATACACATTATTGAGAACGGTGATGCCAATTAACATCAAACATCAACCGTTTCATGTAGCAGTTTCACGAAGGCGTTGCACACTTGTGGAAGTGTCAACCGTGATCATAATCGGGCGTCGATGATGGAATTTGACAAACACCCAATGTTAAGTCCAAGAGGTAGTCACTAACACTGATTAACATCAAGAATCGATACCCAGTTGTTGAACACAAGAGAACCCACAAACAACTAGGTTAGCACTTAATTCATATAGATATCAGTGTCAGCCGATCAAGAAGAAAAAAATATATATCTTTTATCATACACCCTCCTACTTGTCGATGCTCGATCAATGATTGTCGATAATAAATCTAAGTTGTACGATGGGTCTTTATGAAGATATATGAATTCACTAAGACCATCCATCTTTATATATTCTATTTGCACACATCCCTATGTGTCTTGCTGGTCAATAGCTGCCACATCGATATCCTAATCTAGCCACACACATGAAAGCATCATGTTGTCATCTCTATAGGGATCAGCGAATTTAGACACAGGTTGGTCCCAAAAGCCTCAAATAGTTCAAATTCCTGATTCTTGATCTCAAATGTTGTGCACCAATCGACGATTGTTTGAAAACCCCGATGGATCATTCCAACGTCCCTTCACGCCATTGATTTTTGCATAGATTTTACTCCAAGAAATCACACATATGATAGATGGAATTAATGAAAATCTATAGTAGATTCCCTGTTCTAAAACTTGACGATTTCAGATGTAAGGACTAATTGTTATTTATTCAAATGTATTTGAATGATTCCATGATTTGCACATAATTGTTTGATTTTTATTTCTTTTGTTGACAACTCACGATTGATATAGTATCACTTAGGAATTGAGTTGTGTTGTGTTATCACAAGGCTCTGGACTAGTAAGTATATAACTCAGTAAAATATTCACGTGAAAGTATTTATCATGAGTGTTTATGAGTTAAATTGTTTCATTTGCAGGAAATATGTTTCCTAGATGACCAGTGACTCATGGGCCACCAAAGACCATGAAAGGAGAAAGTGAGCAAGTCATAGAGGCATCCATATCGGCTACTAAGAAGATGTATTTTCCCCCAAAGAAGAGCCAGTGATTAGAATGTAACAAAAGAAGCCAGTGAAATCACCTCCTCTCTTCAAAGATACATATAATAACACTGCATCCAAGGCAATCCTGCCTTCCTGTCTTGATTTATACAACAAAATTCATTATGAAGATTTCCCATAATTTACACCTCATAGCGACCCAGAGGTGAGGGAATTGGATGACCAAATATTTTAGAACATTAGGCGTTCTTCTTTATATATGGTTCCATCCAAGACACTAGTTTTATCATGTTTTGAAATCCAAGAGTGGATCATTCATCATGCCAATGCAGATAAATGCATGTTAAATAACAAAGATAGAGAATGTATCGATGTCTTTTTTCCAACATAGGTAAGAACATATTATAAACTCAAGGACATTGAAGTCAAGTTGAATAAGGATTTTCTTGTGGTGTTCTATGAATGTCATAATACTGGTTAATTTTTAGCATCTTGGTGGAGGGAGGATAATAAATTTTTAAATCGGGCCTCGAGGTGGTACAACACAGTGAACCTATGAGTACCCTACATATTCCCAATGACCTTGACCTGTCATTTATATGAAGAAAGGGATTGCTCTAGGTTCTCCAAAGCTTGGATTCCTTTGGCTTATACAATAACTACATCTAGAAGCACCTTTAACTGGGGATATATGATCTTGTAACATTTAAGCATCGAGATAGAGGAAGCATAGAACCCAAAACCTAGAGAAACCCATGCATTCTACATGGCATGTTATCTCCTGGATGTGATATGCACTAGGAATGTGTTCCCTCATTTGAGCCTGAATTGGCATATTTATGATTTGCATGTACATGCTTATTTTGGCTTCTTGTGGGAGAACATGTACAAAATATCAATTTCAGTAATTTGCGATGGCTTTGTAGCTCGAGTGTATTCCTTAATTTTTAAACAGAACTACCCAAGACTCTCTGAAGTAGCAAGGAAAGTAATATACAATATTGTGAATTTCTACTTAGAGGAAAGAAGCACATGTATCATAATTTTCAGAGCCATTGGAGCACCACACTTATTTCCAATCCATGTACCCAATAAGCTGGTGTTAGGAGAAATTTTCTACGAGACCATACTGCAAGCGTTCAATGCATCTCTAGTAAATAATAAGAAAATGATATTTATTCCCTATGGGTTTTATGTGGGTTACCATTTCATGAAGGATACCACACAGGCCAAACAAGAAGCTTAGAGTCAAATATAGTATAGGTTCTCCACCGGAAGATACAGGAAACACGACCCTAGGATGCTAGTCACTGAACATGCTAATCAATTGGTGTCTCATTGGTTGTACCCACATGAGGATTTTGAGGACAAAATATTCACACAGAATGTCGCAAATTGGGATGAATTTTTGTAGAGGAAAGAAAAACCATACCTAGTCAGGTTCATGGCCTTGTCTAAGAATGAACAATTAGACTTTCTAGAGAATATAGTAGGGGAAGTAGTAGTGGAACAAGCTCAACAAGAAGGTCTAGAGAAGACAATGGATAGGTCGGAGGTACAAAGTATTGTAGAGGAAGTTGAAAGGATGACCAATTGCAAAGTGAAACTATCATAGTGTCAGAATTAACATATATGGAAATAACTCCGGTCACAATTGGAAGAGAGGAGTACTTGGGGGGCCTCGAGAACACCTCAATAGAGGAAAAAAATTCACAACAAACTTTAGAGAGAACATTGATAGGAGGGCAAGGAACTGAGCCGACTGTTTTCCCAGATATCCTAGGACAAGTATCTCCTATCATTGTTGACCTAATAATGATATATGATAGTGACAAAGAGGAGGTAAATACTCCAGTTCCTATTATAAATGAAAAAGTGACAGAGGTGTTAGATACAAAATTTTCCCAAGGAAAAAATATTTGGGCGAGGAAACAATATTGAATACAATTGAAGGTGATCATACCACCCCAAACCAAACCCCGCAACCTCTGGATAAAGAGGAAGGAAGCATCAAATCCCATGAGGGACCAAGAGATAAAAATGAGAATGGTAATGAAGTTATCATTGAGAGAAGTGATGCACCAGGGAAAGGAAAAGATCAAGGAGACCCATATGCTAAAGATTCATCATGAGGAAACACCAAAAAATCATAAGAGAATGAAGGGCTCAAAGGAAACAAAGAACTTGAGGAGATCGCAATGGATCCTTCCACATGTTCCACACTCCCATGTGTTAGCACTAGAAGTTGTTCTTAGATTTATTTAAGAAAAAGCCTAATACCCATCAAAATTTGAATAATTAAATCAATTTTATGGTTGGGGGATTATAAAGAAAGAGTAAGAAAGAGAGTAACATACTGTCTGCAAAGACATTCCATTGGGCATGGTGTCATAACATTCTGTAGATCAAAGACAATCAAGCTACCTATCACAAAAAAGGGCTATATAATGATGAACAAAAGAATGAAGTAGATAACACTAAGAAGAAATATCCATCAATCAATTATCCTCTTTGCAAAATGAATAAAAAGAATACTTGAACAAAAATCATGAAAGAAGGCAATCATTGCAAATCCTTCGTAGCTCAGGAATCTCCTACCCATGAACAACCATTGATCCTCAATGTCTTAAATTCATTCATACATGATGCAAATGTAAAATGTAAAATAGAGAAAAAAAATCTAATAGTAACAATTGTCATGAATCTCTAATGGAAAAAATGTTACATTCTGATATACCCAACGGGCTTACAAATCAGCATACACAACTACACTGCCTCAAGTTCTCCCGTAACTCTCTCTAGTCCCTATTTGGAGTCCTCTAACTAATTAAATAGAAAATTACATCAATAATATCTCTATGAGGTCGCATCCTACTCCATGCATTGGACTCTATGCCTTAGAGACATGTAGCAAACATAAAATCCAACTAATTCCTTGATTCCTGGAAACTATCTTTTAGAATAAATGCAATTGCAGCCAACTCATTGCATGTAGATTTAGTGGAGATGAATCTTAGGTACAAGTGTCCCTTGGTGTCTAACTGATCTCTGAGATCCCATTTGAATCTCCTCAGATAGGTGGAAGTGCTCCTACAACTCGAATTTATCAAACTGTTAGAGTTTGCGGCTCAATTTCAGGATTCGTTGCAAACTTTCTTGTAGGTGATTATTTCAAATTTTCTCCCAAACGATGAATTGGGTCTGGCTGATTTTTTTCAGCAAGTCAATGATATTATGATTCATCTCCACACAAAAATTCAGAAGAACCCATATTGGAATTTAAAATTTATGATGAAAATACAATTTTTTTGTGTACCAACACATAGTCGAGTTCACAATGCACAGTTAAGTTTGAAGCATGCAGTTGAGTTTGCAGGGTGCACTTGATTTTGCAGTGCATAGTTGAGTTTGTAGTGCATAGTGAATTTTGCAACGCACAGTGAAGTTTGTAACGTGTAGTTGTGTTTGCAGTGCACAATGAAGTTTGCAGCACGCAATTGAGTTTGTAGTGCACAATGAATTTTATAGCGCACAATCACATTTACAGTGCACAGTTGCAAATGGAAATGAAGATAAGAAATGATAAAGATTCCTTTTGAAACTGAACCTTGGAGATGTTGGATGATGGCCAGGCGCTAAAACCAATATTGGTGCTAACATTGGCTCCTACTTGGGAATGGCATGCTCCCTGGGAGATGCTAATAACTTTTAGTTCCAGTGCCTTATCCATTTTGAAAATATGAAACTTGTAGTTTTCCATCATGCGCTAAAGTTGACCTGAGCTGCAAAATGTGAATTGTTCCTGCCTAAAGTATACTTCTGCTATTTATTGGAAATTAAAGCATTCACACACTATGTAAACTGATGGAAATGCTTGAAACATCAAGCTTATTTATTTACAATTCCTATAATAACCAATTGAAAAACCACTTTTCTCATGTATATACAAATTTCCAAAATATACAATCAAGCAACTAATTTCTTGACGTGTCTTTATGCTTGCAGCTATCTGAAAAAACAGAAAAAGAATTTAATGTATGCAGAAAAAAATTCTTAGACGGCTCATACTCACAGCACCAAATAAACACCACGCCCAAACTATCAGTGTGTGAATATTTTGAAAACAACGATTCCATCCAATTGACTATTTGATCATGAAACTCATGACAAAAAATTTTGGGCTGATCCAAAAGACAAGGTTTCCACTGTACTGAATCTTCGATGTGAATAAAATTATGATCTCTCCTATTCTGAAAAGCAAAAGACTGCTGCAATACATTTCCACCGTTGTCACATATTTCAAGTGAAGGATGAAAATCAATATTATCTTCATGATCTTTTATAGGAGTAAGTATATTTCAAATTTATCATAAATAGGTAAACTTTGAACACACACAAGCTCAGGGACCTGTTGATCATCCTTCTCTTCAATCACAAGTGAAAACACTTCGCAGGAAACCTCTTGAAAGAACCAAGGAAAATATTCTTTTGCAGCTATTTATTCATGACAAACATCATTTTCATAGCTATCATATGCTGATGTGTACATTAGTTATTTGGAATATGAATACTTAAAAGAAACAACTTGATCTTCATGGAAATTTGGAGCAACCTCAAAACTGCTAGAGACATTCTGGTCAAGGACAAATGTTTCTACAATATTTCTATCACCAACATATTTATCATTAAAACAATCAATAGACTCTTATTTCGAAACTAAATAACTAGAGAAGGTTTTACATGGGGATGATTCCTCCTCTACATTCTCAATAGTTTTTTCTGCTTCATCCTTATAACAAAAAGAATTACTAAATGAATGTTGGATGTAGAATTCAAATTCTTTACAAGAGTTTTCAAAAAGAAGATCAGTTGAATAAAATCTTTTGAAATGATGATGATGAAACACAGTGTGAAATTCTTGTAATGATGAAATACTTGAGGGAGGAAGAGATCTATACCATCCTCGAGCATCTCCTTCTAGTGAATACATGAACATTTTCATGAGCACATCCTCATGATGTATATCTAACTGATCCATACATTGATGAAACATAATGAGGTGTTGTATAGGATTGTCCTCCTTCCTTTCTCTGAATACATGTAGAAAATCTCCCCATTCTGATATATGAGGTACTGGATGTGGGAAACCAGGAACTGCAGAAAAATTAAGAGGTGCAAACCTCCGAGCCAAAACAACAGAAAATGCCTTTGAAATTTTGAAATGTGGAGTCGCCACTAGATCTGTCCTTCATGGAGTCTCCATGTGAATGATGCAATCTATACTATGTCAGCCACCTTTTTTCACCATCAAAGACTGGATCTAATCTTTGTCGTTCTCCAAGGGAAAATATTCAACTTCATCCACGACAACAATGCCAAAAATGTTAGCACTAGAAGTTGTTCTTAGACTAATTCAATAACAATCCTAATACCCATCAAAATTTGAATAATTAAATCAATTTTATGGTTGGTGGATTAGAAGCAAAGAGAGCAACAGACTATCTGGAAAGACATTCCGTTGGGAATGGATTCATAACATTCTGCAGATCAAAGACAATCAAGATGCCTACCAGAAAAAAGGGTTATATAATGATGAACATAAGAATGAAGTAGACAACACTAAGAAAACATATTCATCAAGCAATGATCCACTTTGAAAAATGAATAAAAAGAATACTTGAACAAAAATCATGAAAGAAGGCAATCACTACAAATCCTTTGCAGCTCAGGAATCTCCTACCCATGAATAGCCATTGATCCTAAATGTCTTAAATTCATTCAAGAAAGATGCAAATGTAAGATTTAAAATAGAGAAAATACAATATAATAGTAACAACTCTCATGAATCTCTAATGGAAGAAATGTTACACTCTGATATGCCCAACATGCTTACAAATCAGCATACATAGCTACATTGTCTCAAGTTCTCACCTAACTCTCTCAAACCCCTATTTGGAGTCCTCTCACTCATTAAATAGAAAATTACATCAATAATATCTCTAGGAGGTCGTAGCATACTCCATGCATTGGATTCTATGCCTTAGAGACACGTGGCAAACATAAAATCCAACTAATTCCTTGATTCCTGGAAACTGTGTTTTAGAATAAATGCAACTACAACCAACTCATTGCATGTAGATTTAGTCGAGATTAATATTAGGTATAAGTGTCCCTTGGTGTCTAAATGATCTTTGAGAACCCATTTGAACCTCCTCAGACAGGTGGCATCCCTCCTACAGCTCGGATTTATCAGACTGTTAGAGTTTGTACCACAAATTCAGGATTCGTTGCAAACTTTCCTATAGGTGATGATTTCAACTTTTATCCCAAACGACGAACTGGGTAGGATGATTTTTGGTCAGTAATTCAATGATATTATGATTCATCTCCAAAAAAAAATTTAGAAGAACCCAGATCGGCATTTAAAAGTTATGATGAAAATACGATTTTGATGTGTACCAGCGCACAGTCGAATTCACAACGCACAATTAAGTTCATAGTGTGCAGTTGAGTTTGTAGTGAACACTTGAGTTTGCGATGCACATTTGAGTTTGCAGCACGCAGTGAATTTTGCAGCGTGCAGTGAATTTTGCAGCGTGCTCTTGGGATCAACAAGAGCCTCTGGGCAGTCTCAAACGGTGCCAGAACAAGATGAAGGAACCAGTTGCAGGAAGCCTAAAGTCAAGAGAGCCAAAGAGACGACACTTGAACATTTTCATATACCACGCAGTTTAGGAAATGCTCTCTCATGGGGGGACTGGCCAATCCCAGAGCCGGTGAATGAGGTAGCATATTTTTAGGCCATCACTTATGACAGGAAAAGACAATTGATTTTGAAAAGAACTGGGAAAAAGAGGAGAATGACTTTGGAAAATGCGGTAATGATCACCATAGAAGAAACCCTACTAGATGTAGAAAAATCTAGGGTAAGTGAGTTATTAGGGGCAAGTATGGATATATCTAGTGCCACTATAGACATGGAGAAAGAATATGAGCAAGAATTTGATTCTACTAGAGTAGAGTTGGTGAATCTCAAGCATCAGGTGGAATACTATCAGGACACCACCCAGGCAGTTAGGTTCATGAGAATTGAATTCAGGGAGATTTATAATCATTTCAAATCATATAGGGCAGGTTTTATGACCAAGATCATCAGTTACCAAGAGGAGACTTTGATGGGCCTTGTAGCGTATAAGGAAATGATGAGATGGTCAGATAAATTTCATCATGTACTAGCACATACCAAGTATATCAAAGAGATATAGAAAGTTTGAGGAAAAGAGGAACATGGAATTAGGATCATTACAGATGCAATCTCAGTCAGGATCGGGATAGTGACAAAATATTGGGTACAATTGGTAATAAAGCAAAAACAAAAAATGCAGGAAATATGGGAGGAGTGTCTCGGGAATTGGAACAACATAAACCAGAGAATAATAAACCTTCAATTCCCATAATTTGGCTCTCCTGATGACTTCGTTGACTTACACATTATATTCCAATGGTTCAAAGAGCTTGACAAAAAATTTGGAGTGAATATTCGGGAATTCTGAATGCTTGAAAAGGGATAGGTGAAGAGACTCACCGACAAACCGATACGAGTAGCGTGGGCCCTACGATAGATAATCTTAGAGATAGATCAATTTAGAAACATGGTAATGAAAATGAAGGATAAGCTCAACATGCTGATGGATCAACATCAATTTTTGTACCTGCATACCTATGAGGATCTGTTCTCCCAGTGGTCCGAGTATGACGAGGAAAATCCTATGAGATAACTGAAGCTCACAGATGGTTTTCTCATGGATATGAACCACTTCATTTTGTTGTTTTCTTTAGTTAAACAAATGTTGTTTCTATTTTTTCATGGAGGTTTTTCTTATAAATAAAGAGGTCGACCTCATTTTCAAGGGTCAACAGTTTTGTAATAGTGAAGGAATCAAACGAAGAATTATTTTCAAAGTTTAATTCAGAAGCTCATGTAGAGCCTACAATTTTTTTTACCAAAGATTGTAGAGTAGCATAATTTGTGGATTGTTCTTCTTTACTGTTGAGTACTATGAGTGATTTAGTTAGACAATAATTGTTTTTAAGTTATCTTGGATCATTGTAGTCACTAAATATAAATTGGCATGAACATGATGGTTCTATGAAGTTGTGTATTATACAATGACTAGAATTATTTCCAGTTATATGTCGTTTCTGCATATATCTTTCTTTTCTTATATGATATTTGTTGCTTGATGAATAAGAGAATATTATTATTTGATATTGATTGAAGAGAGGTGTCATTTACATGTTATTGGTAATAAGTTAGCCCAAAACCAACCTTATTAAGGATTCATTCGTCAAATAATTAATAAATGAACTTATAAAGAAACATAAAATAGTTTATAAAGATCCATTCTATAACATAGTAAATCCCATCAAAACTTATCGGACTATCAATCTGAAGAACCATGCTACCCCAAACAGGGAAGAGTCTAATTGGGCCTCGTCTTTGGGCGTGATTCCTACTATTGAGTTAAAGGGAATTTTGACCCCTCAACACATTCTATTTGTGAAATTACTACACATTTTTTCCTGTTAATAATTTGGACATGTCAATACTGCAGTATTATTCAAATCGGAGTATAACTCCATAGGAGTAGAAACAAATTAGGGCATGCCCACACCCTTATTTGATACCTATCCCATTGGATTCTTATTTTCTTCCTGATTGTCGTGATACCTATAATTTTTCATCCTTTTTTTTCCCGTGGTCCTTACCCCCTTTCATAGCACCCTTATTTGGGACCTATCCCATTAGATTCCCATTTTCTCCCTCATTGTCGTGATAACTTTCGCCCGTAACCATTTTTCTATGTGGACCCACCTTCCCCCTTCTTGTGTCCCCATTTCACCATGGACCACACCCACAACCAAGACCTTGAATCACACTTAAATTCCTTTTCACATGACCTCTCCACAATCCAGAAGGAATTGCGGAAAATCAATGCCAACATTTACACCATCAATTCCTCCATGCATTCCACCATAGATGCCATAATAGAAGACCTGGAACATGACATGACGAATGACCTCTCTACCCATATGGAACGCCATATTGAAATCCAAATTGAATCCTTTGTTTTCCATCTCTCCTCCAAATTTAATATTCCTAGAGGTCTTCCATCATTTGACCAATCTTTGCACCCCGAAGGTGATACTTCCTCCAATTTCTAGAATTTTCAATCCAATCACTTTCAGCATGATCTACATATTGCTAGAGTGTATGTCAATGAATTTGATGGCTCAGATCCCATGGTCTAGCTCACCCAAATGGAACACTACTTCTGTTTTTAGGACATTACCGATGAGTTGGCCAAACTCCATTATGGTGTTCTCCATTTGGATTGTGAATGTTGGCAATGGTGAAAATGGCGTAAAAAAGAACACTAATGGTATGTTTCTTAGACATAGTTTGTTGCAGATATTTATGACCACTTTAACACTGAAACCCATCATTTAAGACGTTTGACCAAGTTGAAACAAACTGGCCCAGCGGAAGAGCTTATAGCTACCTTTAAGAAATTGGATTTCATAATGGAGGGCATGAAAGATGCTTTTTTCAGGGAATTCTTTATCAGTGGCCTCAAGGATGAAATGCATGCCCATGTCCTCATGGCTCATCCATAGACTTGGTTGGGAGCTACTAAATGGGCCAAGGAGCACAACAAGTAGTCTCATCCCAAACCAAAAAAATACCCTTTATTACTCACCCTAAACCCACCCTTCCTGCTCCTCCTTGCACTCCCCTCAAGATCCATAAATTGACTCAGGACAAAATGGATGAATTCAAACTTAAGGGTCTTTTCTATAATTGTGATGAAAATTATTTTCCGGGGCACAAGTGTAAGGAATAGAAGCATTTTATGGCTATGTGTGAGGATGTTTCTAAAGAAGAGGCAGATTCTTCCCCTGTACTTGAGCTACCCCCACTAACTAATATTAATACTCCCTCTACTCTACAGGAAGTTGAACCACTTATTTTCATGAATGCACTCACTCATTTCTCTTCTCCCCAAACCCTCAAGTTAATTGGCTACATTAATCACCGAAAAGTCATCATTCTCATTGGTAGTGGAAACACCCATAATTTTATTCATCACTGCATTACCCAAGAAGTAAATTTATATGTTCATCCAGTCAACTATTTCCAAATCATGTTTGCCAATGGGGGTTCCATGAAATGTTGTGAAAATGTGAGCCTACAAATTGGTCAATACAACCTAAAATCTCATATGTTTTCTACTGACATGGTGCGGTTGTGACATTGTACTTGGTGTTGAATGGTTACACACTCTCGTCCCTATCACCATGGATTTCCAAAAATTAATCATGAAATTCGAGAAGGAGAGACAACAACACTAGTTCCAAGGCATCACCATAGGTTCACCAAATATCACCAGCTCCCATCAAATGGAAAGTCTTCTCAAAAAAGGTCATTCTAGCATTATTTCCCAACTTCATTCCATTTAGGCGGTTAAAACACCCTCTTTCCATCCCGAGCTCAAATCTATCCTCTCCCAAAACCAAGTTGTATTTCAAACCCCCTAGGGACTTCCTCCTTCTCATGGTGTCCATGATTTTTCCATTCCTATAGTTCTCTATAGTCTTCCCCCAAATGTTCTTCCTTATCATCATCTCTTCATCCATAAGAATGAAATTGAGAAGATTATTCAATAATTCCTAGAATTTGGTGTCATCTGCCCTAGTACTAGCCCCTATTCTTCTCCAATAGTCATGGTACTCAAGAAAGAAGTACTTGGTGCATGTTTCCTAATTTTTGTGCCCTCAACAAACTCACAATCAAAGAAAAATTTCCCATTTTTGTCATTGATCACCTTTTGGATGAATTAAGTGGTGCTCAGTATTTCAGCAAACTTGATCTTCATTATGGCTACCACCATATTTGTATGAAAGAAAAATACATCCTCAAGACTACATTCAGAACTCATGAGGGTCACTATGAATTCTTGGTTATGCCATTCAACCTCTGTAATTCTCCCTCCACTTTTCAAAATCTCATGAATCATGTCTTTCATCCTTTCCTCCTTCATTTTGTCTTATTTTTCTTTTATAATATTCTCATCTATAGAAAAACTTGGAAATTCCATATTACCCATGTGGATCATGTTTTTCAGCTACTATCTCAACACAAACTTTTTCTTAAGCAGTCTAAATGTGCTTTTGGAGCCTCAAAGTTGAGTACCTGGGACATATTGTCAGAAAGGATGGTGTCAAGGTGGATCCGAAGAAAATTGAAGATATAAAGGATTGGTCACTCCTGAAAACTATTAAAATTTTGTGTGGCTTCCTTGGTTTGACGGGATATTATCACAAATTTGTTCATAATTACGGAAAAATTGCAGCTCCCCTCACAATACTCCTTAAAAATAATGCTTTTAGTTGGACTCTTGCAGCAGACCATTCCTTCCAAGATTTGAAAGCGGCTATCTGCACTACTCATGTTTTGTTTCTCCCTAACTTCAAATAGACCTTTGTCTTGGAATGTGACACCTCGGGGAAATGAATTGGTGTTGTCCTCATGCAATATGGTCGACCTTTGGCTTTCACCAAAAAACAATTGTCCAAGCACCATTTGGGCCAATCCACCTATGAAAATGAAATGTTGGATATTCTTTATGTTATGGGTCTATGGCATCCATATATCTTGGGCAAACACTTCCAAATTAAAATTGATCAACAAAACCTCAATTATTTTCTAGAACGACGAATTTCTTCCTCTGAGAAAAACAAATGGGTAACAAGTTGTTTGGATATGATTATGAGATCCTCTACAAAAATGGAAAAGAAAATGTGGTGGATGATTCCATTTCAAGGAATTATAAAGAATATAGGTCCCTTTTATCCCCCTCATTCATTGTCGTAGATTGGCTTTAGGAGGTTTGCTAGGAATGGTTGCAAGACTCCAAAATTTCCATACTAATCCAAACACTACAGCAAGATCCTCAAGCTTCTTTAGGGTAATCATGACACCATGATGAGCTTTGTTATAAATGTTTTGTCATATTTAAGAAAAAAATCGAACCTTAAATCCACCATGATCTCTGAGTTTCATGCTTCACCTACAATTGGGTATTCCAGTTTTACCAAAAGCTATGAATGGGTCAATTTTTTTTTTCTTTGGGATGGTATGAAATAGGACATCCACACCTTTTTGGATGAATGTGATACATGTAAACAAAATAAGGGTGAGACAATCAAAACTGTGGGCACACTCCAACGACTTCTGATTCTACCTACTATTTGGATAGATATTTCTACATACTTCATTGTTGGCTTACCTAAATCAGGCAATAATTTAGTCATCATGGTAGTAGTGGATCATCTTTCCAGATATTCTCATTTATATGCTCTTCAACACCCGTTCACAACATCCATCATGGCTCATTTTTTTATGGATAATATCTTTATACTCCATGGCATGCCTCATTCTATTGTTTTTGTCTGTGATCCAACTTTTACTAGAATGTTTTGGCAAGAATTGTTCAGACTCCAAGGAACCCAAATGAATCTTGGTATAGCATATCATCCTTAGACCGATGGACAAACTAAATTCATCAAAAAGTGTTTGGAAACTTATTTGAGGTGTTTTACGTCTGACATACAAAATCAGTGGGTTCAGTGGTTACCCCTCGTTGAATGGTGGTACAACACCTCTTACCATACCGAAACTTGCATGAATCCCTTTGAAGTAGTCTATGGATAAAACCCACCCTTAGTTCTATCATACATGCCTGGTGTCTCCAAGGTTCAGTGGGTGGATCAAACTCTTACATTCCACATGGCCATTCTCCGTACTCTCAAAGAAAATTTGTTCATGGCTCAAAATCGCATGAAACAACAAGCAAATCAGGGTTGTTCTAAACATGATTTCACTGAAGGGGATCAAGTGTTTCTTTTTCTGTAACATTATAATCAGACTTCACTTAAAGACCAACACTATCAGAAACTCACCCCCAAATTTTATGGTCCTTATCATATTCTCAAGAGAGTGGGGTCAGTGGCCTACTAGTTGGCGTTTCCCAGCCACTCTAAGATCCATCCTATTTTTCATGCTTCCAACTTAAATAAATTTATTAGCACTAGGTTCCAGACTCATACTAGTCTACTTGAGTTAGATGAAGAAGGTTCCATTTGGTTGCATCCACAACCATCCTTGGACCATTGTAGGTGTCATCTCCATCAATGCACAATCAAGGAAGTTTTAGTTTAGTTGAAGGAAACACATCCAGAAGATGGCACATGGGTGTTGACTACCATTCTACAACAATTTCCTCATCTCAAGCCTTGAGGAAATGACTATTTTTAAAGGGGAGGGAATATTAGGGACTTAACCTACCTAATCCCTCATGTAGGTAGAATAATATATTCCTCTAGATTGTTCTTTTGGTAGATAGATTTAGTATAAATAGGATTCGAGTTCATGAGAAATCGTTTTCTTGAGAATTATTTTAATAGAGAATTTCTCTGTTGGAGGTTTCCCCCTCGAAGAGGAAAATGAACATTGCTCCCATTTCAATAAAGGTATCATTTTGGTGTGTTATTCTCTATAATATGTTGTTCCATTGGTAATTTTTGTGATATTCCTATTTATTCTCAATATAATATAACTAGGTGCATAACAATCATTGAGAGAAATCAAGATCCAATTATGATGACCATTATTTGGCTTGCATATTCTTCAGTGATGTTGTTCCTTCCATATCCATAGATAAACTTTCATGGCTATGTGAATGATGTTTTGTACATGGAGGGTTTTTTTTATTAGGATACACATGACCTTGCTTGTCATTCAAAAAATAGTACAGAATGATTCGTAAAACTCAAGGGTCATAAGTTGGTTTTTAGCATCAATACTCATACATGGAACCTATCTTTATGGATGACCTTCTTGGACTACTTTAGTGTTATGGTTAACCCTTATACATGGGAACCTAATTCTCTGGAATACTTCAATGTTCACATCAACACCCGTACATGGGACCCTATTTTATGGTTGCATATCCTCACTACAAGGATCAAGGGAAACACTTTTTGAAACAGGGTGGTGTTATGGAGAAATCCCCCCTGAAGACAGGCGAGCACTTCCTCGTATCTGTGTATGATCCAAGACAGATTGTATGATAGACAAAAATAAGGTTATCCTCTATATCTACTAGATATTATACTAAATTATTATATAATAAGGAAAGAGAACGATTCAAACCTAATACCTGGTAGTTTTCCCTACGTATTCCTAGCCAATGCAGCTCCAAAGTTGTTGTTCCAGCTCCTACCACCTTCTTTTTGTACACAAGAGAACAAAAAATACCAATCACAAACCTTTAATCATTAGGAATTTCCAATATATGATATATAAAATTTGATCTACTCGAGGAATATTAAATCTACCATTTATCAGCATGCATGACTAAGTACAACAATAATGGAAGGGGAAAATACATATCTATATCATATGTGGGGAAATAGTAAATCAAATAAATTTTACCTTGAGTCCTTATTGAAGCCTCCCCTAGATCCTTTCTCCAACTCCTCATTATCCCTCACACAAGCAAGGACAACCTAATATAAATACTGAAAATAGAAGAGCTTGTCTAAAATCTTGTAGCATAAGTTTTCTTCTCAAATGTTCCTCCCTTCCTCCCTTGGAATTCCTTCATTTTATAGATTGATGGAGGAGACTAGAAGATGCTTCTATATCTATAAAACTTAGTGAAATATGGGTCTATTATGAGTTCTCAATCTCATCATACAAGATTGACAACTCACCCAACGTCGATCTCCTCGTAACTCAACAAATGTAGAAGATTACAAGGGTGGTCGCAGGATTCCACTAGTGTAGATAGATAATGGTTTCACCTTGCCAGTAGTGTAGCATGTGATTAGGCACACCTTTCTAGGCATGCAAGGAAAGACCTCCCTCAAAAACTGAGAAATACAAGGAAGAAGAGTGTGTCTCATCATGATAGCATCAATAGGTACTCAATATGTCTCTAGGGTGAAAAATAGAGCTATAACATATGGCCCCTAATGTGTGAGGTCAAAAGAGAAACTGAAGGAAAAAACTCATTATAATATCCATAAATGTGAGGCAGTGTAAGGAAGGATTTGAGATAAAAAGAAACTAGTGAGTACATGCAATCAGCTGTCAACCAAACATATATATAGATCATCCCCAAGGTAGGAATACCCATACTCAGAAGAGGGACAGAGCTTCATGATCAACCACATATATAACTAACACATGTGATTAATTTCAATGACTCACATGCACCCACGTTGTTCAACTTCCCTTACTCATATTAGCAATCTCATTGTACGAGATGCCATGTCGACTAATAACACAAATGCATGAGACAATATTAGTGGTTGTATGTGATCTTGTCATCCCTTGGTGACCCAATGCAAAGGTACCCTCAACTTCATATGTATGGCAATAATATTTATCTTATGAAAGAGCCTCAAACTTAATTCAATTGTAAGTTTTGGATATCTAACAAACATACAAGAGTAAAACATAAAAGAGTAAAGTTAATTGTTTACTTAAAAAACATACAAAAGTAAATTTAATTGTTTACTCCACTCTATACTAGTTGGATGTCCCTAACCTACAATCAAAATAAGAGTACTCATGAAATATATTTCAAGTTGCTATAACCCCATATTAAGATACTTGATTAGTGAAGGCTTTGTTTGATTAAAGAAACCACACTTCTTGTTTACGAGGACTTCTCTACGAAAATTTTAAGAATCCATATTTATGTTAAAGTGTAGAAACCTTGGCAAATCTTAGTAATTATTAAAATGCCAATTGTAAAATGTTTACCAATATTTTTTTTTAAATACTCAAAGTTCTAAAGATTTTGTATTTTTTACTGAAAATTGTGGTGATTTTTAGAGTGCAATAATATTATCCTATATGATTTGGGAAAATCATTTTTAGAAAAAAATGGATATTTGTGAATTTGTTTTTAGAAAAAAAGCATAAAAAAATAACCATAGGTAAAATTAACCCCTAAAATTTTCTTGGACTTATCCTTGTCTAAATATGTTGACTCTTCTTCCTACCAAATTGAGGAGAAAATTGTCTCTTTTATGTTATCTTGGATTCCTTGCCACATTTGATCGTGATTTCTATGTTTTCTCTGGAAGATCCTGTCATTTCTCTCCTTCCAGGCATGCCACATAACGAAGCCTGAGAAAATACTCCAGATACGATTTAGGATTTCATTTCTAAATGGTTATGGTCTCCATTCTTCCAGGTTCTTCTAATGTTGTGGAAAATTATGTTTGTTATTTGGAAATTTATAGCTCCCCTATCCCAGAGTTCTGATGCTATCTAACATTCAATGAACATATGGTTTTTCATCTCATCTTCTTGTCGGCACATCATGCAAATGGAGGGTCCTTCAAATTCCTTTCTTAGAATTCTATCCCATGTTAAGGCTCTCCTGTGAAGAACCAAGCAAAGAAAAGTTGTTACTTTTTTCCAATGATGGGAGTTCCAGATTTTTCTCCAGACTATATTTTGGTTTGTATCAAGTATATCCTGCATCTATTGGTAAGCTTCACTGACGATGAATATTTTGTTTCCTTTTTAGCCCCATCTCAGGATATTTGGGCCTAGTTTCTCGGTTACCATCCTCTGGGGTAAGGTCTATTCCATATTTTCCTTAGTTGTGATCCTTGGCATGCAAATCTGGTAATTTTTCCCACGCATCTTCTAAAAACAAAGTCGAGTTCCCATCGTGAATTTCCCAAAATCTTTGGGTTTGGACTATTCCTTTGTTTTTCCATGCATAGTTCCAAATAAGAGAACCTGGTCGCAGATCGTCCAGTCTAATCTTGTCATTGTCTCAAACGTCTAGGGTGTACATTTTTGTCCATATGTAGGCCCATATGGCCTTGGGATTATTACTCCATTGCCAGAAAATCTTGGTTGTGAAATCTTTGTCTATCGTGAAGGGGTCCCTTATTTCCAGACCCCCCCTTGATTTAAGAGTGCATATTTTGTCCTAGGCTAAAAGGGCCCACTTCTTCTCCCTTCTCACTCCTCCCCAAAGAAACTTCCTTTGGATGGCTCTGATTTGATGCATGATATTGACTAGGGCCGCTAGCACTAAGAAGAGGTAGAGGGGCATGGCCATTAGGACATATTTTATGAGAACCCTAGTCGAGAAGGTCAGGAAATGATGGGTCTAGTTGTTTAGGAGATCCTCTATGTTTAACAAGATCTCTTTCCAGAATGGGTTTTTGGGAGATTTTTCTAAGAGAGGAATTCAAATGTAGTTTGAGGGGAGCCCCACCCATTGGAATCCCAAAATGTGGGAAATGTTCCTCTAGATAGAAATCTGGGTATTGAAAAAGAACACTTTATACTTTTCATTGTTAATTTGCATTCTTGAAGCTTCCATGAACAAGTTTAAGTTTATTTTAATGGCCCTTGCTTCCCTGAATATAGGCTGCTCCATTAGGAGGGTATCATCCATGAATTGAAGGTGAGTGAGGGGTTTAAAGGAGAGGGTAATATTGAGGCCTTGCATGCCCCCTTCTTCTCAGGACCTCTTGAAATATATACCCAGTCCTTCTACTAGAATTATGAATAGAAACGGCGATAGAAGGCCCCCCTTCTTGATTCCTCTACATGATTTAAAGGTAGGAGAAGGGGACCCATTAACCAAGATATCAAATAAATTCGTGGATATCAAAGAATATACCCAAGATATCCATTCCCAATCAAATCCAAATGCTTTCACAATTTCACGAAGGAAATCCCAGTTTATCCTATAGTAGGCCTTTGATAAATACAACTTTATCAACATCCCTGAATGATTGCTTGTCTTAAGGGAGTGGATGGATTCATGGGCCACTATGATACCATATAGGATTTGTCTTGCCTCAACAAATCCTCCCTGTTCAGGAGAAATTATTTCCTGAAGGATAGGTTTTAGTCTGCTTTCTATAACTTTTGTTATGATCTTGTATATTACATTGCAAAGAGAGATCATATGATACTTATCTATCGTTTGTGCCTCATTTTCCTTTGGGATTTATGCCAATAAGGTAGTGTTGAATTCTTGGAGGATTGAGCAATATTTCCTTGATTCTTCTACCACCTCCCACATGTCCCTGTCTATGATGTTCAAGGAAGCTTTGTAGAAGTTTGAGGTGAACCCGTCTAGGCCCAGGGCCTTTCCAGCTGGCATATCCCTCACCACCTCTTCTACTTCTTCTATGGTTACTTGATGCATTAAACTGGTATTTTTCTCTACATAGATTAGGCTGGGAATCGAATTGGTGATTTTCCACATTGTTTCCCTTCTGTCTTGGGCTAGTTCTGAAAGTAAATACCTGTAATGATTCACTAGCTCTGTTTCTACATCCTCATGTTTTTCCACCAATGTTTCATCTTCCTTTTGCAGGGCTACTATACGGTTCTGGCTTCTTCTCCAAAGAAGAGAGTTGTGGAAGAACTCTCCAACAATGTTGCAAAAGTGATTGTTTCCCAAGTGCAATTTACCATAATCACCAGAATTATATGCAACAAAATTATTTTTTCTTAAGGTTACAAGGTGAGATTCCCTAGAGTCAAGAATTCAATCAATGTTATAGTTGGAGGTATATAAACATCCATCTTCCATTGAAATAGTAAACAAAACCTCACCATCTGAAATTACAACAATAGTCTCACTTTCATTTATGTTGGCTAAATTTTTATTTGTGTTGGTTGGTTGTTTATCCTTTTGTTCTCACCTCCAAACTTGACACTCTCTTTTCATGAGTCCTGGCTTTCCATAGTGATAACAAGTGAGCCTTCTTCTTTTCCATTTTGATCTTCCTCTTGACCTTCAACGCCCTTGATGGATTTGATCAATTTCCCTACCTCTATCAGCTAGTGTTAGGAATTCTCCTCCTTGGTTTTCTATTATTTATTTACATTGTAGCTCCTCATTCATTAAGGTGATACTAACATCATCAAACTTCAGGATTCATGCAGGTGCTGAAGTGCTCATAGCAATAATCATGTTCTCCCAGTTGTCTGGAATGGAGCACATTAGTAAGCATAGATGATTTTAGGGGATAAATTTCGCAAATGGGCTAATTTTCCATGGTTTTTCCCAGAAAAAAGATTCGCCAATTTCCATTTTTTCTAAAAATGATTCGCCCAAATTCCATAGAATGAAATGATTTTATCTTTAAAATCGCCAAAATGTTATAGAAACTATATAAAATTCTTAGAAATTTGAATATTTTTACAAAACTATCGCCAAACATTTTACATTTTGCATAGTAAGGACTAGTAATATTAGCCCAAGTTTCTACATTTTAATATAAATTTTTATTCTTAAAATCATCCATGTTAGTAAGATGGCTCCAATCTCATCATCCAAAATTATTTTAATATAGGTGAGATGGTTGGTAATTATGTTGAACTCATTTAAGTGCTTTGCTACTAAAACACCCTCCTTCCTCTTGAGGTTGTATCTTTTATTCATTAAGAAAACCTTATTCGATGTTGTCTTTTTCCCATATAGATCATGCAACTTTTTCCATAAACCTTTGTTGTCTTCTCTCTGGCCACACTAAAGTAGACATTCTTTGCTAGATGTTGATGGATTGTGGCAATGGATTTTGTGTCTAGCTTCATCCATTCTTCATCTGTCTTCATTGAGGGTTTCTTTGCTACTCCCTCAATTGGAAAATATTGGTCCTTCAAAATCAGTATATCCTCCACCTGTGATTTCTATAGGGAAAAATCAGCCCTGTTCAATTTCTTCATGTCACTCGACCCCATTGTCTCCATGCTCAATAGGACCCAACTCAAAGAATAACCTGGCACTGCTCAATTAGACCCCACTCACACCACACACAACCAAGAACCTGACACTATGATACCAGTTTGTTAGGCATAAATGTGGAGATCACCCACTCCTTTTGTTATTTCCAACAAATACACACACAATAACAAATATAGAGTGGCTTTAGGCAAACAATTCATCAATCAGAATGCTACAGTTCTCACATACAGAGGAAGAGAGGAACAAAGAAAAATAAAGGAGGTAGCCAAAACAAATTTCAAATATATTAAATTCTTCTCGCTCTCTCTATATCATATTTATGACAAAAAATTACATATATATAGAAGCTTGATTCATACACTGAGTGGTTGAGGCATCTAAAGCCTTCAAACAGAAAAATATCCAAAAGTACATACAATTCCAGAGAGGAATTTTGCAACAAATTTCTTGGCATTACAATTAATATCCTAGCTATCACCTTGACTCCATTGGGTGGTAATAAATGTCTACTCTTATAGAGACTACCCATATTTTGTTTAGGAATCCATTCTTTGTGTATCTTTGGTGGAACATAAATAAGAAGATTAATATGTTTTTTTGGGATGATATTCTTTATGGTGTAGTTATAGAGAGAAAAGGTTTTTATAGATTTAGTGACATTCCCTAAAATTTTGTTCTTTGGACCTTTGTCTAATTTCTTGTACTAGTCATTGTCATTGATTTTCAAATGTTTTGTTATTTTTTTTCATAATCCCTTAAAGAGTAGTGCTTAATAGAATTGCAGATTTAGAATAAATCAAGGAAACTCTAAGAATTATTAGACCCTCTCAAGTTGTTAATGATTTCTCAACTTAATAAAAAAAAAATGATTCATAAAATTAAAGAATATAATTTATAAAAAGAAAAAAAGAAAACACATTTTAATATAAAAAAAAAATGATTCATGAAATTAAGGAATATAATTTATAAAAAAAAAAAAAAAAACACACATTTTAATATAGATATATCATTGAGTATAATATAAAACTGTTTTTGCTTAGTAAGAGTTAGTCTTCCTAAAATTAAAAGAAACTATGCACCCTTTATGAACCACCAACAAATTATTTCAAGTAACGTAGTTTTTTTGCATTGACTGATAACAACTAATAATAATTGTCCTGACTACTAATTAACCACTGAATTATAATAGATTTTCCAGCTATACAACTAGACATATATATACAATAAACATATATATATACAGCTAGATATATATATACAAGGACATATATGACCTGTCCATCTTTACTTTTCGTTGTTCGTAGATGGCAACTAGTACGATAAGACTAGTGAGGGAGTTTTGTCTCTTATTAAGATTATCATGTTCGGTGGACGTCTTTTCATAAAGATCGCAGGTTGAAGCTTTACTATCCCACTAATGGATCTCATTTATTCATACATTGGACCACGGAATTTTAACCTCCCAACAATGGATTACGGCACACCCTAAACTTTTACTAATGAACATAAAAATCGAGAACTTCATGGTCATTTAGCTGATCTTGACCATGTGTTTTACAGTACCTGTATATATAACCTAAGAATTCCATTGTCTCGAACCGTGTATAAAATAAATCATATGCATTCTAACTCGTGAATTGATGCTGTCAGACGATAATTTCCCGTCTTTTACAGAGCCTGTATATATAATCTAGGAACTCTATTGTCTCGAACCATGTGTAAAATACATAATATGTATTCGAACTTGTGAGTTGAGGAGTCATTTATAGATTGATTCAATCGCCCTATTTTCACTCTTTTGTAGAATTAGGTAAACAAAAAATCTGATCAATTTGTTATCTGGATTATAATTTTGATAATTTGGGTTGTTAGAGGTCATGAAAAATTGTAGATACAAATGATGGTTACGTGAAACCAATTTAAATCTAAATCATGAAAAAAAAATCTATGTGCAGGAAATAGGACAAACCAACCAACATACAGACCGTACCGTAGACTAACACAAAGTGTGTAATTTATGATGAGCCAACTCATAAATAGATATATGAAGCCGCACCCTTTCTGAACACCGAAAAGTCGTTTACATCATCATACTAAGACTTTTCTGTTTAATGGATTTGTCTCGCGGGTCCCGGAGTCAGCCTGTCATGATTTTTTTTCTGATGGTTAGGTGATTGACTGAGAAATATTCACCAGAGCTTTCTCTGTTGAGCAATATTCCACAGCATGCTTGCATCTTCTGTCGTTTTTGGAGGACTTGATTAAACGTTTTACTTTTTGTTTTTTGGCTGGAATCCGGAGTTGTAAATTTGAACAAAATAATTATTTTCTGTTTTTTAAATTGTATTTCTGAATGTATAAATGGATTATTGTTGAGGCACTTTGATTATACAAACTTAGCCATTCAAATTTGCAGATCCAATCATTCCTCACCATATTTCCAGCAAAATCAGACGGAAAATGTTGTCGGAAAAGAGCAGAAAGGTAGAACGTTTAGATTTTGAAATGTATGGAACTTTGAACCATACCAAACTCAGACTACCCCTGAAAATCTGGCCCGATTCAGGCCCACTTTTTTGCCTGAAAAGTTGGTCTGTTTGCTCCAGAATTAGCCTACTCAGTATTAAATGTTATACAAACTTAGCCACTCAAATCTGCTGATCCAATCATTCCTCACCAGATTTCTAGCAAAATCAGATGGAAAATGTTGTCTGAAAAAAACCAAAAGATAAAACGTTTAGATTTTAAAATGCATGGAACTTTGAACCATGCCAAACTCAGACTACCCCTGAAAATCTGGCCGGATTCAAGCCCACTTTTTTTTCTGAAAAGCCGGTCTGTCTACTCCCTAATACTCTAGTGTGATTAATGGATCAAAATAACTTTGAATTCAAATATCTACATCTCAACAACATCCAGAGTATTAAATTTTAAAACCAACAACCCACATTCAACATCCAGAGTATTAAATTTTAAAACCAACAACCCACATTCAACATCCAGAGCATTAAATTTTAATGCTCTAAATGTTTATTGTTGAAAGTTAGGTAAAGCCGGATTCAGGAAATTAGGTAATTGACTAAAGCTATAAAAACTATTAAGTCCTTTAAATTAGGTAATTGACTAAACAGAAATGGTGTAAGAGAGTTATGATTGATAAAAAATAGCTTATGCGCTCTAATAACTTAATAAATAGACCTGGCTAGGCCTTGTTTCTGCACATTACTCACTCAGCTACTGCAACTTTTTCTTCTACCGTCTGGGACTCCCTCCCTTCCTGCATCAACTTATTATCCAATTTTACTCCCCACCCATGTCTAACAAAGAGGTTCATGGAGCTGCTGACAATCTGGGCTTGCTGCATGGATCAGAGCGACGGTAATCACATTACACCATAAATGCAGAATTAAATTTTCTGAATGTATTTAATGGGTTCTTTTTTGGGTATAAATGAGTTATCTCTGGTAAAGTTTCTGTCGAATGATCTTTGAACGCAGGTTGGAGGGCAAGGTCGCAATAATAACCGGCGGGGCAATGGGTATCGGAGAAGCCATCGTTCGGCTCTTCACAAAGCACGGAGCCAAAGTCATAATCGCAGACCTTGCAGACGAAGCCGGCAAAAAGCTCGCCGAATCCCTTTCTCCTCCGGCAACTTATATGCACTGTGATGTGAGTAAAGAGCAAGACATCACCGCTGCTGTGGATTTGGCCATCGAGAAGCACGGGCAGCTCGATATCATGTTTAACAATGCAGGAACTGGCCTTACCGTTCTGGTGAAGAGCGTAACGGAGTACGACATGGAGCAATTCGATCGAGTTATGAAGGTAAACGTGATAGGAGTGATGCTGGGCATTAAGCACGCGGCCCGCGTAATGATCCCAAGGAAGAAGGGCTGCATAATTTCCACGGCCAGCGTTGCGGGGATATTAGGAGGAGGTGATTCATACTCATACACGGCCTCTAAACATGCAGTGATAGGGCTAACAAAGAACGGAGCAGCTGAGCTTGGGAAGTATGGGATCAGAGTCAACGCTGTCTCTCCTTATGGCGTGGCCACCCCTCTTGCAGTCCAGTGCTTAAAAAAAGACGATGCCTCCTCAATTTCAGAAGACGATAAGGCCGCCGTAGAAGCCTTCTTCAACAGTCTCGCCAACCTACAGGGAGTGACACTTAAAGTGGAGGATATTGCCCAGGCAGGACTGTATCTGGCCAGTGATGAAGCTAAGTATGTTAGTGGGCATAACCTCGTCGTTGATGGAGGAGTAACTGTTGTTAATCACTCCTGGGGACTCTACCGGTGATAGTTTTTTAATGCTAATTCTCTATATGACTCCTGTAATGTCACTTATCATTTTGTGCACCCTTTATTTCTCTATCTAATTAACAAATTTTAGGTATTTGATTGTTAAAATTTACGTTTATACATATTCTATCTTTTTCGGATTTAAAACGGTAACTTATATAGAAAAAAAATATGTTCTTAATCATTAGTTTAGCTTAATGTTGGTTTAACTTTTCCACATTAAAAAATATATATTCTTAACCTCTATATTCTTAACCATGATGTTAATGTTGGTTTAACTTTTTAATATATATAATAGAGAGTCTATGAATTAGTTCAACTTCTTAATATATATAATATAGTTAGTTTAACTATTTGATTAGTTTAGTATATAATAGAGAGTTTATGGATTAGTTTAACTTCTAAATAATAATAGAGTTAGTTCAACTATTTGTTGTAGACCTGATTGTATATTTGATTAGTTTAGTATATAATAAAGAGTTTATGGATTAGTTCAACTTCTTTATATATAGTGTGTTAGTTCAACTATTTGATGTAGATCTGATTGTATATTTGATTAGTTTAGTGATTAGAGATGTGTAGTTTGAATTTTTTAATTAAATTAATTAATTAATTGATTAAAAATATTATTTAAAAAATATATATGTTTAATATATCATAAAAAAGAATTTTAAAAAATTTGAATGGTTATAAAAAATATGTTAAACTGTGTGAAATTTTTTTATTTTCAATATGTTAAACTGTGTGAAATTTGTTATAATAGTGTTAGTTCAACTATTTGATGTAGATCTGATTGTATATTTGATTAGTTTAGTGATTAGAGATGTGTAGTTTGAATTTTTTTAATTAAATTAATTAATTAATTGATTAAAAATATTATTTAAAAATATATATATGTTTAATATATCATAAAAAAAAAATTAAAAAAATTTGAATGGTTATAAAAAATATGTTAAACTGTGTGAAATTTCTTATCCTCAATAAGTAAGATTAATAATTTGAATTTTTTTAATTGTGATATTATTTTTAATGAAATTATAAATTAATAATTTGAATTTTATTAAATCAAATTAAAAAAATATTAAAAATATTTTTTATGAAAGGAATATTTTTTTTTCTTTCAAAACAGAAGAATTTTATTAATAATAACAAATTACATTTAGCAAATGCAAATATCCTTTCAAAGATAGCAATTATTAATTTGAAAAAAAACCCACAACTCAATCACCACTGTAACTAGTTGGCCTTAAATTTTTTTACTGAGTTTTCAATATCATGGATAATGGAGTTCCTTTGGCTTCCTCATTTACGACTACCCCCCCCCCCCATGATGTTCACTCATTTTATGGGGGCAAATCCATCTGTTTTTCATAATGGTATGGAGAACTATGACACTCAGTCCGCGCCTTGGGTCTCTAGTCATTTTCCTGTTGATATGCCTTCACCTTTTCAATCCTCTCCCCGGTCCACTTATATGAATCCTAGCATTGGATCTGGGGGCACCATGGCCCTGATTCCTACGTTTTTGTTTGATATGAGTCATGTCCCTCAACCAACTCTCATTGTGGGAGGTTGGAACCTCCCTTCTTACGGATCCAGTCCTAGCTATGCTCTGTCAGGAGCTAATACTCAAACAGGTTCTTATTCTACTTATTACACCCCATCCTTGTATCCTTTGTCCATTATGCATGTTCCTTTGAACATTTTCCCCATGGAGGGTCCACAGATATCCCCGGGTCTTTCATATGGGGAGAATCATGTTTACGGTTCGGGCCATCCTCTTCACGGAACCCCTTCACAAGGGGGAAACATATATCCTCACTTGAATAGTCCTTATCATACTTCCTTCTCTTCGCAGACTTCAGTGATGATGCCCATACACACCTCTTTGGATCAGTTAGGCGGAGGATACTACCTTTTTGGATAGGGACAAGGGGTAAACCAGGACCCTTCCTAGCCTGCAATGTTTCAAAGCCAATCTTTCCCTGGACCTTGGTCTCAAATGCCACAACTCGTCGCTAGTCCAATCACTTCCATTCATACTAGAGCTCCATCACCAACCTCTACCAGTCATGTTGGAGATGGTTCAACAACCTCTGCAAGTCATGTTGACAACCCACACCCAACCACTGCTAGTCATGCTGGGGGAATCACTCTAGTCACCATGAGTCATATCAATGTCATAGCTCCAACCTATGCACATCATGTAGGAGATGACTCTCTCGCCTCTGCTAGTCACATTGAGAGCATGTCACCAGTTGTTGGGAACGATGTTGGGGGCATCGAGAATCCTAGACGTCTCAAATGTAAGCCTAAATTCCTTTGCAGGACTTGCAAAGGAGACCACCTTACTCGTTTGTGTCCAACTACTGCTGGGATACCAGAAGCATGGGGTTCACCTAAGGGCCCTTTAGATTCTAAGGCGTTTATGGTTTCCCCACACCTTGTTTCTCCTTTGATTGACACAACAGTAATACCGCTGCAATATTCTCCTGACCACACCCCCGTTGTCGAAGGTGGTGTGTCCCCTATCCCTATTAACGCATCCTCTTCAACCAATGGTAAAATAAGTGGTTGTACCATTGCAATCTCTGGTCAATCCTACTCTCCTTATGGAGGGTGATGCATCCTTCAACCATGTCGTCAGCATTCCTAATAACGCTCCTTTTGAACACAAGAGAGTTCTGCTCTCCCTGAGTACTCTCCCTCCAAGTCCTGAGGAAGTTTCCTTCGATTGGGATGGCCTTGTGGGGTATCCAATGCCCCCGCCTATGTCTTTTCTTGTAAGAGGCATTATCTGATATATCACAAAGACGATAACCTTGCTAGCACTTTATCCTCCTCAACTTGGAGAGCTTTGGGTTTTCCCAAGCTTATGTCGGTTATTCGTAAGATACTGACATTCCATAGAAGTCCAGCATGGGAGCCTTGGCCTCCCCCATGACATGCCACCTAGCAACCTCTTGCCGAGTCTGAGTTATGCTTTTTTACGACTCATTCAAAAAGCAAAAATATTGTTGAATGATTTGTCCCTTTCACACTCGTTAAGTTGGACTTGAAAGGTCATGAGTCTTAGTTAATCCCTTTTCTGACTCATCTTCAAAAAGATAAAATATTTTCGAGTGAACTTGTCTCTTTCACACTCGTAAATTGGATTTGAAAGGACGTCTATTTGGCACAATTTTATCCCTTTTTCACATCAAGTAGACTAAATTTCATGAAAAATGACATTTTTTGGCGTTAAGTTGTGATTGCATCTCATGCCCTTGCTTGCAGTATTGATCCTTTAGTTGGTTCTCTCTTTGCGTTATAAGTCGTTTGCCTCAGCATTTTTTGAATCCTTAATGAAGAAGAGCCTCATTTATATCCTTCACAATTTGACACCCTATACCTAGGAGGGAACATTCCCCCAAGTTTCCATCTCCCACATGCATCTCCTTGCATTGAGCATAGGTATGTTCCACTGCTGGAACTAGTTTTACTTACTTGCGATACTCGTTTCCGTCTTTGTATCATAGCATTCATTTGTCTATGAAAAAACAAAAAAAGAAGGGCAAGAAGGGAGTATTATCTTATATTGGAAGTAGTCGTGTCGCCTTTGGATAGAGCACAAAGTTATTGAATCCATTTGTTATCATAATTTTTGGATTAGTATGGACTTAGGAAACTGAGCTCATTACAGAATCTTATCTACCGACTGGTTACTCTTCCGGTCCCTATAGAAAATTGCATTGATGCTCCTTGCATCTCATGGTTTCATCATTGATCCTATGTTGTTGAAGTCTTCCATATGTCTCATGCTCTTGTTCAAAGGAAGTCTATCAACCTGTGTAGCCATTTCTCAGAACTCTTGACTTTGCATGTCAGCCATAAATTCAGTTTGTCTCAGAGTCACATGATACTATAGTCCTATCACGCACCCTGGTCCTACTTTCATCATTGATAGGTAACCTTGAACCTAACAGTTGGCATTTCATCATTGGTCAATGACTGGGTGGTTTCCCTCGTGTTCGATGGCAAGACATCTATTCACACATTGGGATTCATGCAGTGTCTTGGATGCCATTAGCCTTATTGGTGGTTTCCTCACCTTTGGTAGCAGTTTTCCTCATTGGCTATTATTCAGAGGGTCTTTTTTGTGTACCGCTTACACTTGGCACATGTGAAAGACACACATGGTTGTTGGTTTGTGAACATGTTCTTCGCTCGATTTCATCCAAATCATGAAGCTCCTTCTTTGTACCTCGTTTTGACTGATGAGAGATGCCTTAATGCTATCCTTTCAGCGGGTCTCCTTCCATCGACTTCAGCTCATCTATTTTGGAAACTTGACCTAGAGTCTTATGAGTAACTTGAGGATTGCAGTCATCAGTAATAGGTTATCTCACCATCGACAGTTGGGAATAAATCAATGTATCCTGATCGATCGATTCTTCAGGTGTTCGACCCCGAATCCTTTATTCACACTTGTAAGAATGTATTCGGTGCCTTGATACCTACTTTCATTATCAGTAGGATATCTCACATTTGTTAACAGTATACATCAATGATCGGTAATCAAATGATGTCTCATTGTGTTCGACCTCAACTCCTTTATTCACATGATGTAGACTTGCACCCTGGGCAGATTGTGTAGAAGACTTGAAAACATCAGTATGTGGCCGCAACTTTCCTAAGTTGTTGCTTCCTTTTAATTGGACCTATATGACTTCAGTGATCATGGGAGATCAGATTGTACTCCATTGTATACATATATATTTAGATTGATTTTGAGACTAGTTCTACTGGGCCTTCTTCGTGACTGTGACAACTTTTGGCATGTCACCACATTTGTATTTGCTATTCGTGGCCACATACAATTGCTTGGTATATTTTCACATGGATCTGCAGTGTAATTCTATTGGTATCTATGTATGCAAAGTCAATACAGAATGTAATGAACAATTATTTCTTCCAACTGCTTCCCCATCATTCCACTTCTAGGTTGTTTATAATGTATTTTGGCCATCGTAGATACTCCTCTGACCTCACACATTAGGGGGCATCTATTATAGCAAGATTTTCCTCACCCTATGAAATCTTGCACATAAGGCCTTTTTCCATTTCCCCATGCAAACTTATCATCCCTATTTGTAAATCCCAGAGATAAAAATGCATAGTTTTTCACACGTACACACCTTGCCTACTATACAACATGTGTATACGTAGGTTACACCATTACAACCCGCATACATCAGGATTTGTGCCCAAAAATGAAAATTAATGTTTGGTTTCCATGTCACGACAAGAGATCTATGATCCTTGGCCTTCCATATAATGGAAATGTTCTGACTCGGCCCTTCAGTTCCATTTAAAGGCTATAAATGGGCCAATTCCAAACTATGGAAAAGAGGAGAAAGAATTCAACTTTGAGAGAAAAATTACTCTGGAGAAATTATTTACTTCATATTGAGTCTTCATCCCTTTGTCCTTTAAGTCTGAACACAGTGTTCACCCCCCAAGCTCTTACCTTATTGATTGAGAACCTCATTGTTTCTCTTTTATGAGCTTGCCTTTGGTGGAGGATTGAAGTGGTGGAGGCCCAGATGGAATGAACTTAGTTTCTCAGTTTTGAACTGTGCCGACACGAAAGTCTGTAACATTTTCACTTTTGTTGATCATATACTAATAGAAATACTGTTTTCCCGTCCAATTGATATCTTGCAAATATTTGAATTATTATTCCATGGGTGTATTTGTCATGTTTATTAATGGATTATTCTATTAAATGTGCTAACATAATTTATTATCACCATATGCTTTCTTTTCTTAGTTGTTGAGGACTAGTTGCAGGTATATTTCTTTGGGTCAAGTGCTCAATGATGGTATCCATCGAACAACTGGAGGAGGTAGGCCTTTTATCTTGTCTTTCTAGCATATATGTTTACATAGCATACTTGAGAAGAGAGTTGATTTATGTAGTCATTTTCGTCTGTTGTGTTTTACCCTAGCCATAGAGAGATTTTTCTCATAACAAAATCCGCGACCATACTGGGGAGTGAATCTTCTTTCTTAGGGTTTGGAGTACTTTTATCCTTAGATTTCTCTCGTTCCTATTGTGTTTCTTGTCGTATCATTGCTTGACAACCTCTGTTCACTCTGGGTCTAAGTTTTTCAACCTTCTCCCTTGTCTGGCTTTTTTTTTGAAACATATATGCGGTTTTTGGCCTGACAGCCACGTATATATGTTGGTTGTCCCTCTACAAGCTGCGTACATACACTATGTTTCCTTGAATAGTCACGTACATCAACCTTCTTTACTTTTTGGGGGGGCTTGATTGTTGTTGGGTGGGATTTTATGTTTGCTGAGTCTTCTTGGGTCTCTATAGTGACTATTGAGTGCCCGTGGGATGACAGGAAACTTGTCTTTGGTTGAATTTTTGGGCGGCGTCTTTCTCATCATATTTTCATTTTGATTGTCCTTGTACATTGGGTTGGTTATCTTGTTGCTTGGTATCCTACTTGAGTTGTCTATTTCTATACATAGTAGAGTTTATATATCAAGTTGTTGTTCAGTCCGTGCATTTTCACTTTCCTTATATTGAAAATACAAAAATATTAGGCATTTTGCATTGCTTGGAATTTTTTATCTTTTGAGTCTTGGTCATTAGCTTAGTGCATATAATGAAAGATTGCATTTTTACTTCAGAATTGCAGAGTTGAAATTGAAAATTGCATTTGTTATTAGAAGCATATCATTCATTGAAAATTTCATTTGTTATTAGAAGCATATCATTCATTGAAAATTGCATTTGTTATTAGAAGCATATCATTCATTGAAAATTGAAGTTAGGACTTTGCATTGTATTCATATTTACTTTTTTTGTTGATTCATAACATCACGAGTTTCATTACCATACCTTTTTGAGTAATCACGACCACTAAAATTAACGCTATAATTTAAAATTGATTAGTCACGATTTTATTTTTAGGGTGCACAAACTAGCTTAGGATTTAGTGCCTTAGAATAGGATTTTGTGAGTAAACTTATCCAAGGCAATTAAATCAATATATGTGTCTGACAAAGGGAGTGGAGAAATCCATTGTATAATTGGTAATATCAGGAGGCTCCACTCACATCGGAGTTAATCATGAGGTCATGCGAGGTTGGTTGAAGGGATTTCCCCCCGATACTTTCTTAGCGTAAGAGATATTTCTGGGGATCTATTCGTATCTAGGGATCTTTCTAGTGCCTTTACCTCCATGAGAGGTAGTACTTTCAAGGTTTCGGTCTTTGCTACCCTTCCGATACAGTGGACCTAACTTACGACTGCTCACCTATGCATCGGTTATACATTGGTTTCTTAGTTGCTTGAATTAGGTGCCACATAGGTTACTTTCAGGGGTTATTATGAAGGTACCCTGGGTCAGATAAGGGTCGAACACCACTCAACCTTTATGGAGGATTACCTCCCTAGGAGGATTTAACCGACTAGTTGTTAAGCCCATGAGGGCCCTTATAACTGATTATGTTACCTACGATATTTAGTAGGGAGACTCAGGCTCCTCTTGGGTGAGACATACCTTATTTAGGGAGGGAGGCCAGTTTCAGCCACTTTACCCCGTTTGTGTGCATATTGGTCGTTTGATGTTTTGGTGTGCTCTTTGATTACTAGTTGGCCTCAAATTTTTTTACTGAGTTTTCATTATCATGGACAGTGGAGTTCCTTTGGCTTCCTCATTTATGGATACCCCCCCCACCATGATTTTCACTCATTTTATGGGGGGAAATCCATTCATTTTTCATAATGGTATGCAGAACTATGATGCTCAGTCTGTGCCTTGGGTCTCTAGTCATTTTCCTATTGATATGCCTTCACCTTTTCAATCCTCTCCCTAGTCCACTTATATGAATCCTAGCATTGGATCTGGGGGCACCATGGCCCTGATGCCTATGTCTTAGTTTGATATGATTCATGTCCCTCGACCAACTCTCACTGTGGGAGGTTGGAACCTCCCCTCTTACGGATCCAGTCCTAGCTAAACCAAACCATTTATATTTTAATTGATTCAGGTGCTAGTCATAGTTATATAGATCCTAAGATGGTGGAAAGTTTGAATTTTCCAAGAAGCAAGCATGGAAAATATTGGTTGGTACAACTGGCTACCGGAGCCAAAAGAAAAGTTAATGAGATGGTTAAGGCATGTCCTATGGACATGAATGGATTGAACACCAGGGAAAATTTGAACATTTTTCCTTTAGGTTCCTATGACTGTCTAATTGGGATGGATTGGTTGGACCAACATCATGCTATCCTAGACTTTCATAACAAGAAATTTACTTGCTTGGGTGAGGAAGTGAACCTAAGGACAGTGCAGGGAATTCCCAGGGCAGTAACCATCAGAGAAATTTCAGCATTGCAGCTGAAGAAATGTTACAGAAAAGGATGTCAATTATTTGTAGCACATATGGAAGAGACACCTAAAGATAGAGTGTCAAATATTGAAGATTATGTAGTCCTAAAAGAGTGTGAATATGTGTTTAAGTAAATACCAGGATTTCCCCCTAAAAGAGACATTGATTTCTTCTTAAATTTGATGCCCGGAGCAACTCCATTATCAAAGACTCCCTACAGGATGAGTACATCAGAATTGAAGGAGTTGCAAATGCAAATTGAAGAGATCTTGAAGAAGGGGTATATACGCCCAAGTGTGTCACCTTGGAGTGCCCCACTTTTATTTCTGAAGAAGAAGGATGTAACATTGAGACTTTGCATTGACTTTAGGCAAATGAACAAGGTAACTATGAAGAATAAGTATCCTTTTCCAAGGATCGATGACCTCTTTGATCAGTTGAAAGATTCAAAAATATTATCCAAGATTGATCTTAGGTCAGATTATCATCAACTAAGAATTAAAGAAGAATACATCAGCAAGACTTCTTTTAGAACAAGGTATGGTCATTATGAGTTCACAATGGTGCCCTTTGGATTATCAAATGCACCAGTTGTCTTCATGTGTTTAATGAATGGTATTTTCAGAGAATACTTAGATAAGTTTTTCATTGTATTTTTTAGATGACATTMTTATATATTCTAAGTYGAAGGAAGAGAATGAACAACACTTGAGGATGGTATTACAAGTATTAAAGGAGCATCAGTTGTATGCCAAATTGAGCAAGTGCTCATTTTATCAGAAGAAAAATCATAATTTGGGACATATCATTTTAGAGGATGGGATAGTAGTGGATCTTGAGAGTATAGAATCCATTAGAGGATTGTCAGTGCCAAAGAATGTGAGATAGGTCATATCATTCATGGGCCTTGCAGGCTACTATAGGAGATTTATTGAAGGATTCTCAAAGATTGCACACCCAATCACTTCCTTGCAAAAGAAGGGTGTGAAGTTTCAGTGGACATTGGACTGTGAAAAGAGTTTCCAACACTTGAAGCAATTATTAACTAGTGCTCCAATTTTAAGGATTGCAGATCCAAATGTAGGCTTCATTGTATGCACAAATGCATGTAAAGAAGGACTTGGTGGAGTCCTCAGTCAAAATGGGTTTGTTGTATGTTATGAATCAAGGAAGTTGAAGGAACATGAAAGACACTATGCCACTCATGATTTGGAGTTGGCAGCCATAGTGCATTCCTTGAGAAAGTGGAGGCACTACCTCATGGGGAAAATTTTCGAGTTGAGGACATACCATAATGGTTTGACATATTTATTTGATCAACCAACTCTAAATGCTAGGCAAAGCAGGTGGTTAGAATTTCTTAGTGAATATGAATTTGATATAAAGCATACTAAAGAGAAAGAGAACAAAGTGGTTGATGCACTCATCAGAAGAGTGCATGAGTTGCATGCTACAGCCATAATCATGTACCAATCAGATTTGAAATAAATTATCATAGAGGTTGCAAAATCAGATTTGCAATATAAGGAATTAGAGGCAAAATTACAACAAGGTATTTTGTAGCAAAAAATTGAAGACTATAAACTAGAAAATGATGAAATTCTCATATACAGGAGAAGAATTTATATACCAAATTATCATGAATTGAAAAATATGATATTGAGAGAAATTCATAACGTACCTTATACAGGGCACCCAGGTTATCATAAAACTATTGCAGTTGTCAAGAGCCAATATTATTGGTCAGGCATGAAGAAAGAAGTTGTTGATTTTATTTCCAAATGTTTGGTATGTCAAAAGGTAAAGGCTGAGCATAGAAACCCAACTGGTTTTCTACAACCATTACCCATTCCTGAGTGGAAATGAGAAGTTGTAATAATGGATTTCATCACCAAAGTGCCTAGAACAAACAAGAAACGTGATTCTATCATGGTAGTGGTGGATAAGCTTAATAAAGCTGCCCATTTTATTCCAGTAAAGCTCACTCACAAGGCAACCAACATTGTTGATGTTTATATGAGATAAATTGCTCAATTACATGGTATACCTAAGACAATTGTGTCTGGAAGAGATCCAAAATTTACATCAAATTTTTGGAAGGGATTATTTAAGGGATTTGAAACAAATTTGAATTTTAGCACAACTTATCATCCAGAATCAGACGGACAAACATAGAGGGTGAATCAAGTGATTGAGGATATGTTGAGGATGTATGTGATGGATAAACCATAAAAATGGGAAGACTACCTACACTTAGTAGAGTTTCCTTATAACAATGGGTATCAATCATCTCTAAAGATGAGCCCATTTGAGGCACTTTATGGAAGAAGGTGCAACACACCAGTAAGTTGGGATAACCCAATAGATAGAGCAGTGGTTGGGTCATATTTACTTAGTGAAATGGAGGAGAAAATGTTGAAAATAAAACAAAATTTAAAGGCTGCCCAAGACAGGCAGACAAGATATGTTGATAAGGGTAGAATTCACAGGGAATTTAAATTTGGGGACCATGTATTCTTGAAAGTGAAGGCCAACAGAAGTTCCCTGAAGTTGGGAAATTGTTCAAAGTTGGCAGCTCGCTATTGTGGGTCATTTGAAATCCTAGAGAGGATTGGGCCTATAACATACATGATTTCCTTGCCTACGCCAATGACCATTCATAATGTATTTCATGTATCATTTCTTAAGAAATATATAACTGTTGTTAATCATGTTATTGATTGGAATGTGATTCAGGTGGAGCAAGAAGGCGCTTTTCAAGTACATCTGGTATGCATTCTGGACTAGAAAATCAAACAGCTCCGGGATCAAGACATAGGTCTTGTAAAGGTCCAATGGACCTGGTACGGTCCTGAGGACGCAACTTGGGAGCATGAATATGTTATGTGGGCATAATACCCTCAAATTTTGGAGGATTTTTGAAATTTTTGTTGTATATGTGAACATAATGCACTGAGGACAATGCATAAATAAGGTGGGGGGATTGTAATACCCCTAGGACGAACCCCAACTATAAATGTAAATGCAAATGCACTTAAGTTGGCGAGATATTTGATATCATATTTGTATGCACCTTTAATGGCATAGTGCGCAGATGTATTGTGCACTAAAATGATGAAGTCTGCACATTCCAGGATATCGTGCGCAACAAACTTAAGTGCGCACAATTTTGAGGCTAGGGAGCCTTTGTGTATATGTTTTGTTTTATAGGCTGGTGATCCAGTTATTATAAGCTAGGAGGCTTATGTGTTGAATTAGGCTGGAGAGCCTAGATGCTAAAGGCTAGTGAGCCTATTTTTGTATATGCCTTATCATTAATATAATACATCATTGCGTGTAAATTGAACACGATGAAAGAGTATGGGGGAATAAACTCCACTAGTTAGGGAAAAGGGGGAGGGGATACAAGATAAGGAAAAGGGATAAGTTAGGGAGCTTAAGCCAAAAAGGAATATTATATGAATATTCCTTAAAATATAAAGTATGGATAATTATTTTATCCTAAGTTCTAAAGATGAGGACAAGTGGACCAAAGTAGCTCTCAACATGACAAGTGTCAAGTTGGGAACATGCATACATATAGCTTAGACTTAGTTCATTTCCCCATTCATTCATTCATTCATTCCATCATCATTCAATGACTCATTGCGCTATCCTTTGTACCTTTTTGTTACTACATGTACCTATATATGTACCCATACATGTATATGTACCTAGTTAGCTTGGGAGATGGATTGAAGAAGCGAGTTGTCAGGCCCTTGGGACACTGAAGAGGCGGGTTGATAGGCTCGTGAGATATTTCTCTCTAGGTGAGAGAATTGATGGGAATTGATTTCCTGAAGGTGCCAAACTACAGCTACATGGCTCTGAGACTTCATGTCTATCCTGTTGATGAAGCCTGAGAAGGAAGTGGGGAAGCCGAAGGACTGTTGAGCAGAGAAGGGGAACACTTTCTAGGGTGGGACAAGCATGTGGAGAATGAGGGTTTGTAGGCTATAGTTTTAGTTGGCACCTGTGATAGAGTCTTTCATGTTGTCTGAGATACATCAACTGCATTAGGAATCCCTTTACCCAGGTGGAGTTTAGTCCCAGCTCGGGGGTGACCCACTGTTGAGAGTGATGAGCAGTGTGGTATAAGGTTGTGAGGTTAGTGGAAGGTCTGCATGTAGTTGGTGATATTCTTACCAAGATAAGTGTCAATTGTGTGTTAATTTATATGTTGCATTATTGTTTATGTGTTTATTTTTATGGGTTTTCCTATGTGTGGTTTATACCTGTCTTTATATTTATGGGTATTTCCTATCTATACTACATGTATATGTTTACTGTTATTTTCATATGAATTGTGCATTTACAGAATGTATTTGTCTGTTTTAAGTTTTATACATAAATTTATGCAAGAATTTATGTGTGTATATGTTTTAATTTGCATATAGTTCGAAAATTTTGTGTGGAATAGCCCAGTTGGATGTTGGGGATGTTACAGTATGGTATCAGAGAATGAAAGATTTTCGGTGGCATGACCCGGCCAGGGTGGCCGGGTATGTTACAAACAATATGAGTAAAGTTCTTATGAAGCTGATACTATAGAAGAACATTAATCGACAAATCCAGAGAGAGAATTCTGAGTTGAGGATGTAGTTAGAAGCTCTATAAGAAGAGAAGCAAAGGATGCAAGATTGATTATTATGTCATGAAAATTTCCACATGAGTATTTTTCATGAACTAGAGATAAAGTTGCAGATGGCACCATCAATCACTAAAGTGGACAAGCAGAGAGTGAGATATTCTATCTTGCACTATCTCCTTCCAAGAACCTGATCGAGAAAGAATACTCTTCATATTCCCATAAAAATGGAGAGTGCTCGAGGAGAGCTGAAGAAAAGATAAACTCATATGAAGAAGTCCTACATAAGCAATTGGCCTTACCTTCCAATCCAGAGAAGAGTAACATGTGAAAATCATCTTTAGGGAATGATGTGCATGCTATAGGAGAAGGAATGAAATTTTTTTCCACTGGTGAATGGTCTAGTTATCCATGTGCTTCCCATGGAACTAGCAACCATGATGTGAAGGAGAATCTGAGAAGACAATATGTGCTAGTAAATCCCTCCAAGAAGAAGGACGCATATCATTTCTCAAGTCAGAGGAAAAGGAGGAATGATAAGAAGGGATCGTGGAACAAGACAATCTTCTCTTATTGTGGTAAGAGTGGACACCATATTGAGAAGTGTTGGATACTTTACCCACACTTATGTCCAAAGAAGAAGCTAAAGGAGGTGAAGACACTTGCGAGAAGACAAGAAGTAGTTATAGATGAAGTCAATGGTCTTATTGAAATGCTAGGGAAATAATACTTCCTAATGGTTGGTCTTGGAAAAGCAATTTATGAATACATTAAAGAATGGTTTGTGGACAGTGGCTCATCTCAGCACATGACTGATATGAGATCAGTATTTTTGGCTTTCTCAAAATCCAACATAGATTTCTTTGTGGTATTTGGAACCAATACCCGACAAGCGATAAGGGGGTATGTATATGTAAGATTCTAGCTCAAATCAGAAGGATTTCTTAGAATAGAGAATATGTTTTATGTCCCAGACTTAAAGGTAAACCAACTCTCAGTTTCATCATTTGAAGATGATGGCTATGTAGTTACATTCCAGAATTGTTGAGTACTTGTGTATGCAAGGGAAGCTGCTCCAAAAATGACAATAGTACTTGGTATTCACAAAGAGAGGTTATATAAGTTACTGGGAAGACCGATAGTTTGGTCTAATTGTTACTTGGATTCAACATCAGATTTCGCATCAGATTCAATGTCAGATTCAACATCAACATCAAAGGCATTGTGAGAGGTTGGAAGTTGGGAGACTCCTCCCAGTACACTAGGGAGAATGAATCCATAAGTAGACCATATCAAAATTTTGTAAATATGATATGCATATATGTAAATCTCCTAAAGTGTATTAGAAGCCTTGTAAGTACTCATTGTAAATTATAAGAGTGAGAGGGACTCTGTAAATTTCTATATCACCACCTTGTATGAGTGAGGAATTTTGTAAAAAGAGTTTATACATTTCCACCTTATATGATGTATAGAGTGAGAGGAATATTGTTAAAGAATTTTTTGGATAACCGCCTATAGATGTTGTTTTATAGTGAGAGGAATCTCGTTATGAAAATTTCTAATCCTTTAGACAAAAATATGGGCAATTGTATTGTACTGTAATCAACTAAGGGGCTACATATAGATCGAATCGTCTAGTCAACATTATTGAATCTAAAGAACTAGAAGCAAAGGAACAGAATGATGCAAGCAGTTGGAACATGTAGTTCATAAGCGGAAAGAGCATCAAATTAATACAAAACTTTCTAAGAGTTGGTAAAGGAGAAATAATCCTCTTTTAAAGAGGAACATAAAGGTGCATGCTATAAGAATCTTTAAATTCTATGTCATGTTCGGATGTATACCTTGAAAAAAAGAAATCAAGGCAGGTACAAATGATAACAGTACAAGCAAAAAAAATTTCCCAAGGGAGGAATGACAATGAACATAGTATTCATTCAGGGAATTCTATAGACACATCATGAAAAACTGAGAGTCCAAATGGGCAAGGCATAGATCAATATTCGAATTGGTTTCAAATTGGCCGAGATAGACTATCTTCAATGAAAGGAGATGGGAGTGGATGTTGAAATATAGACATAGGTATTATAGAGATTCAGTTAACAGGACTTTTGTTTTTAGGAAATCTATAAGCTAGAGCCGGATCTATATATATCATATTAGCTACAGTGTCAGAGGCCAAAGTCAGATCTATATTCCAGAATAAGTCAAAACCAGAGGTATATATATCATATTAACTACAGAGCCATAGGCCAGATTCAAAGCTATATTCTAATGAAGCAGACATAAGTGCACTACTCTAGTACCTAAGATCAAAGACCCAGATTGAATACTTATTCCAAAAGAATAAACAAGTTGGAAGAGTGAAGAAGCTTCATCACTAAGTTAATGATCAGAGCATTTCAGTAAGATGGAAGAATGGGTTAGAGTTATCATCACTAACGTTTTGGATATCAATACTTTTGGAGGTCCAAAAGTTTGTCAGTGGGAAGGTGTGATCCAGGAGGATCTAAGGAACGCTCACAAAGGTCCAGAAGGATCCAGAATGCTCATAGAGGCCCTAGGGGGTCCATAAATGATCAAAAATATTTTTTCTCAAATATTATCGAAAAGGAAATCATTACGAAGAGCACGTCTTCATATTTCCAATGGTGCAAACAACAAGTCAAACAGAGCTCGTATGAAAAAGTTATGGGAAATCAAAGTTTGGTCAAACTAGGAAAAATAGGGGTGCCACATGGCACCACCAGAGAGTGAAATGTGGCATGGTGACGTTGACAGTGACACATGTTCGTACAATAGTAGGTGACGTGGAATATTCGTCAGCAGATGAGTTGGCATCCAAGTGGTCCAATTATTCAATGACGCATGGCACATGTTAGCCAATGAGAGGTTTCCACGTGGTAGCCCCTCATAGGACAATAATGGTTATTGTTATGTAAAATTATTATGGAGACCAGGGGAATTGACCCCTTGAACTCCATATCTCCAAGATTTAACAAAGCTCCTACAACCAACATACCACCATATGAATCTTAACATAAGAATAACATAGATTTGTATGGGAAAAAGGGGTTGAGGGACCTTGGTCTTAATATATATTCATGTGACCTAAACCTTAAGTTTGCGGGGTTATCACAAATTCCGGTGGGAAAGTTTTGTTTAAACTATATATATATTCGTATGGGAAAAAGAGGTTGAGAGATACCCTACAAACCCTGGTCTTAATATATATTCACGCGACCTAAACCTTAAGTCCATGGGGTTATCACAAATTCCGGAGGGAAATTTTTGTTTAAACTATATATATATGGGAAAAAGGGGTTGATAGATACCCCCAAACCCTGGTCTTAATATATATTCATGCGACCTAAACCTTAAGTCCATGGGGTTATCACAAATTTCAACGAGAATTTGTGATAACCCCGCAGACTTAAGGTTTAGGTTGCGTGAATATATATTAAGACCGAGGTCTAGGGTATCCCTCAACCCCTTTTTCCCATATGAATCTTTATATAAATTTAAATAAATTATATGTTATTCATATGGTGGTATGTTGGTTGTAGGAGCTTTGTTATATATATAACCACCATTTATTAAAACAAACAAACATAACCATATATATGCCATGCATGAGAATTGAACCCAGAACCTCCGTTAGAATAGAGGGAGGTTTTAACCACTGAACCAATGCCCCAAACTTAGCAGAGATTCTGCTTAATATAGTAATATAGTTGCCAGCTATTTTCAAGGTGGATTTGGAGGCCGCCCTATATATTGAACCCACATCCCAATGTAATGGACATGCATCCCAAGGCACAAATCACGAGGTCTGCATAAATCTAGAGACATGGATTTTGAGACAAGGCATATATTTTGAGATGGTATGGACTATGTGGAAGTATGTGCAAGTACAACAAATTTTTTTATTACACTGTAAAGTGTGCCAAATGGTACCTTGACGAAATTTCAAGTGTTTTATATCAAAATTGCACGATTTTTCACAAGGATCGTGGATATGAGGTATGTTTTGTGATTTTAAGTCACTTGTAAAAAAAAATTACTAATTTTTTCATTAATGGGCATTTAATGCATTGTTTTGTTTGTCGGAAAGTGTAAAATTGAGCTAGTTCAGGATATGGTCGACTTTATAGTCAAAAGTTTCAAATTTTCATAAGGAGTTCAATTATGAACTTTGTTTTCTCATTTGATTAGCGGATGTTCGGAGAATCCTCCAGATTGGCTTATGTGGTACATTTACATGGTATTTTTTGGTATTTTGGGATGAAGATAAGTAGTTTAATTGTTTTGAAAGGAACTTAAAGATGAAACAAAATATGTTATCAACATGTAATTTGAGTTCTTTTATGTCATCTCATTTACACTTCAAGATAATCTTTAGTTTTATGATTTTTGGGTAAAGAGAACATCATCAAAATTTTGCAATCACCTCAATAGATCCTACAAATTATATGGAAACAAGTTAGATAATGCATGCATATATTTTCAGCAATAAGTGGTGTCTAAATATTTCTGTATCAATGTTAACTAAAAAAAATTGAAATTAAAATTATAGTAAAGAAACCTAGTTCCATCTTAACCTTAAATTTATGATGTGTCTAGAGAGATCAAATCCCTCAAGGTGAAAAGTTTTTTCAATCTAAAAAATATGTGCTCCTCAACAAATTTGATTTTTTTTAACACAATAGAGATTTTGGATTAAGATGAATCTAAGTCTGTATATAATCATTGACTAATCAACAATGGTGTTCATTCTGAGAGCATGAAAAATTACCACATGGAGTGATTTGACCAAGTGATGCACTTAAACGTAAGAGTAATTTTGGGCATAAACATTCAACCCAAGTGATAATCCCAAGGAAGAAGAGTTGTATAATCTTCGTGGCTAGCGTTACAAGTATTTTAGGAGGACTTGTTCCATACTCATATGCAATTCTCAAGCATTAAATGATAGGCCTCACAAAGAATGAAGTTTAAAAGCTAGATAAATATGGGATAATGATCAACATAGTCTCTCCTCATGCTTTGGCCATGGCTCTTACAATTTGATACTTGAAATAAGGCAATTTTTGCATTTTAGAGGAGGATAAGGTTGTCATGGAATCCTTATCCAACAATGCTAACAAACGATGGACCTTTAAAGTGGAGGACAATGTGTATTTACTTGTCCAACAATGGGGTTAAGCATGTAAGTGGGCATATCCTTTTTGTGGTTGGAAAACTAATTGTTAATAATCATTCCTAGAGTTGCATAGATGATTGTTTTTAATGGTCATTCTCTAAACTCTTACAATGTTATGCACAATTATATGTTCTAGCTATATGCTTCTTACTTGTCAATATACATATGTCACTCTCTATATATGCTAAAAATATAGCTAATTGTATTTTCATGAAAGTTAAAACAAATATATTTAAAAAAATCGTAAAAATCATATTAAATTATATATATTAATTATTTCGTCTAATGGTTAAGAACATATGTTTTCTCCTAAGAGGTCACAAGTTCAAATCCAAAGGGCAGTAGGGTATGTATACTTCCGTATAGTTTACCATAAAATCGTTGGGCGGAAGAAGTGTCATACACCAATTTGATATATGGCTTGATCATGGCCTTAAAAATAGATTATTATTATTATTATTATTATTATTATTATATAAATTTTATGAAATAATAAATATTATATGCCCGTTATATATTAATATTCCTATAATATTCTATATACGCTAAAAATATAGTTAATTATATTTTCATAAAAATTAAAACAAACATATTTAAAAAAATCATAAAAATCATATTAAATTATATATATTAATAATTTCATAAATTATAGAAGCATATATAAATTTTATGAAATGATAGATATTATATGTGAATTATATATTAGTATTCCTATAATATTCTACCGTTAATTGTATTTTCATAAAATTTAAAACAAACATATTTAAACAAATCATATTAAATTATATATTAATTATTTCATAAATTATAGAAGCATATATAAGTTTTATGAAATGATATTATATGTGCATTATATATTAGTATTTTTGTAATATTTTATTTTACATTGGTATATATTTTATCAACATGTATAATAAATGATAAGTATAGTTTGCATACAATTTGGTGAAACTATTAGTGTTTATTGAATAATCAATATTTTCATTGATGTTATTCAAATAACTAGTAATATTTATTAGTCTTTATTATGAGACTATAGCAATGAGTTTGCTTTTAATGTGATATTAATGTAATACTTATTTATATTATCTTATCCACTTTCACCTATTTCACTTTTTTTTATTAGAAAAATTTATATATATATATATATAACCTCGTTACAGTACATGATAGAAACAAAAAACATTCCCTTCTTCACAAACCATAAATTTGTTGATGTAAATAAGACCCTGGAATCTAAGCCCGAACATAAGATTCCCACCCATGCAAAAAGTTTCATACATCCGTCTCTACGAGGTCTTCAACCCAACAGACCCAACATTCAACAAAAAGACTAAACACTGCAGAAACAAAAGTTAATTAAGAGCACCAATAAAGGTTTAAGAACATGACTGGATCCATTTGCCCATCCTCCATTTGAAAATATGTTAATCTGTTTTTCGGAAGCAACAATGGTTGTTTAGATAGTTCATATTTCTCTTTGTTAAACTCTCTATAGATATGAGTGAAATCTAAAGCTGTAAAATACAAAAAGAGTGCCTTAATCAACTCTTTCCAAAAAGACAAATTCATGACCTGAATTTTTCCTTTCCAATTCAACCAGTCTATTACAATATTTGAGTCACCCAACACCTATAAAATATAAATATGAAGGAGGATAGCCAAAAAAAAACACAGCCCACACTCCCAAGAGTTCAACTCTAATGTTTGTGCCTAGTCCACAATTCAACATCCACTTATATTTCATGTGAGTGTTTATTTTGATAAATCCCACTGCTCTGCATAGTTGTCCTCCTCGTTACGTTGTCCCATCAAACCAACCCACTGATTTTCCATCATTTATCATTGAGAGTATTTTGAGTTTTGTGGACGGTTTGTTGCTCACCTGTATCTCTCTATCTAGCCGAAGATCTTATAGTACACCACAGTTGATGATGCCTGACCATTCTCAAATATCACAGTTTCTTTCCAACCAGATTTACCAGCTAATTATAGAAAGCAGCATGTTCCACTTTGAATATCTACGACACCATTCCTTAAAACAACTCTGCAGATTTGTACCATCGCTTACCACTTATCCTAATTCTAAGTCATATTTGATTCATTATATAATAACATAATTATATAATAATGTAATTTATAATGA
>ML801758.1:0-20206 GCA_009831015.1 Picea engelmannii
AGGTAGTGGCCCTCCTACTAACATGATGGTTGATTGGTTGTGAGATGAATATGTGTGTGTGTGGGTGCATGTGTGTGAATAATAAACAAGATAATAAACAATTTGATACATTGTGTTTGGCATGTTGCAATAGTTTCTACAACTTTAAAGTTTTCTCTCATCTTACGTGTTATCCCACATTCGTAATGAGGAATGGTCTATGGCAACCTATAAGTCCCAACATACCATGATCCTTGTGTCAATGAGGATGTCCATAAAGGTAGCAACCCTCCCACTAACATAATGGTTTGTTGGTTGCGGAATGGATATGTCCTTTCTCACCCTTATAGCAATGGGGTGTTCATATAGGTAGTGGCCATCCTACTAACATGATGTGTGATTGGTTGTGAGATGAATATGTGTGCTTGTTCATCCTCCCCTTCTTCCTTTTCCAAACATGTTGTGTGGGTGCATGTGTGTGAATAATAAACAAGATAATAAATAATTTGATACATTGTGTTTGGCATGTCACAATAGTTTCGACAACTTTAAAATTTAGTTTCATCTTATGTGTTATCCCACATTAGTAATGAGGAATGGCCCATGACAACCTATAAGTACCAGCATACCATGATCCTTATGCCAATGAGGGTGTCCATAAAGGCAGTAACCCTCCCACTAATATAATGGTCTGTTAGTTACGGGATGGATATGTCCTTTCTCACCCCCCTCCTCCTGTGAGACGTGGGACATGTTTGGCGTCTTGAAATAGTTTTCACCACTATGAAATATCATCTCTTCTTAATGCATATCAAATATGGTGTTATTTTAATCTAATGTAAACTTTGCCATTGCCAAAAATATCTAGGAGCGATCATTTTACATGGACTTACACCAAGCATAAACATATTTTCCAAATATCATTTTATTAAAATATGTGTGTATGTTATGATTGATTTTCAAATCTACAAGTCCCCTGCACTCTTCTTATATTTCAAATAGGGAGCCCATGCTTTCAATGTCTTTCACCACTATAAAATCTTCTCTCCTCTTAATGCATATCAAATATGGTGTTATTCTAATATAAAGTACACCTCGTCATTGCCAAAAATATATAGGAGAGATAATTTGACATGGACTTAGACCAAGCATAAACATATTTTCCAAATATCATTTTAATAAAATATGTGTGTATGTTATGATTTATTTTCAAACCTATAAGTCCATTATACTCTTCTTATATGCCCAATAGGGAGCCCGTGCTTTCAATGTCTTTGAAGCCTAAATGGGTAAAGATATGGACAAATTTCCAATCTTAAAGGAATCACAATTCATCTACAAAAGTCACAAAGCTCTCTAATTCTCCACTTGCAAGATTCAAAAAGGTTCTTTAGCCTCATTTGTGGGGCCCATAGGAACTATAATTTTATATGCAAGTGTGACAATCTATCAAATGCAACTAAGTCCTACTCAACCAAGTTCATTCAACGGTAGGCACACATCCAACCATGGACTTTAAAACATCCCATCCATACTTAGCCAACACAATACATTGAAAGGAACATAACATTCATCTAAGTAAAGAGATCACAACACACGTGTATAGGTGACATGCAAGGCAGATACCTTAACTTTATTATGAAGAATGTTACAAATATACGATAAGGGAGTTGCAACCTTATGCTTGCAACTATATTACAGATGTAGAATGAGTCTAAGGCAATATTGTCTTTTTCCTACTACCCAACAAAGTTACACGATCCAACCCCTAAAGCAACCACAGGCTTGCCTCTTACAGGTCGTGCCTTCTTCTTCTTCTCACTCAACTAGTGCAATTTTCCCTATTGTGCCAACCTTGAACTTAGCACAATCATAGAGCTCATTTACACTTGTGTGAATGACTTCTTGAATTATTGATCTCTTAGCACCTTTGAGGCATCCACTATATATACAAGACTTGTGTTGCACTTGCCTCCTTCTTAGGCATAATGTAAGCCTATCACAAACCTACTATCTACTTGAACTTTTCTTTGCAAACTTGAGTTTCTTCCAAGTCTGTTTTGACACCTACGGTTGTGTGACACTGCCTCTTCACTTAAGGTCTACCCATAACTTCGCCTTGAGCTACAATTTTTCAAATGCAACTAAATCCTACTCAACCAAATTCATTTAACAATAGGCACACATCCAAATGTGTCCTTTAAAACATCCCAACAATACTTATACTTAGTCAATTATTCAATACTTAGCCAACACAAAGCAAAGCAAGGAAGGATAACATCCAACATATAAATAGTCCATAGCACACATGGATAAGCAGCACCCAAAGCAAGCGCCTTAACTTTATTTAGATGGAGAATGTTACAATGTACACTAGAGGAGCACGACCAACTACCTGCAGCTTGTTTGCATACTACAATTATAAAAGAAAAAACTACCTAAGAGAACTGTCCATCCAACCCCTGAAGCAATTGCAGGCCTGCCTCTTGTAGGTCCTATCTTCTTCCTTTCATCTAGCTAGTGGAATTCACCCTATTGTGCCAACCCCTAAACTTAGCATAAATACAGAGATCTTGCACTTGTGTGAATGACAAAAAATGAATGATGTCTTAGCACCTTTGAGGCATCCTCTATTTATACAAGACTTGCCTTGCACTTGCAAGCCCCTCCAAGCCCGAGTGAACCCAAATTCCCACATCGCCAACTTCGACTATTCTCAATGGTGCCATTACCCCTCTCATGACTTGTCCTCCTACCATCCAATGTCCAATGGTGATGTGCCCAAAGTGACTCGTGCCCAACAAGTGCGCCCAAGTGCACCTAACAAGGGTGTGTGTCCAATGGATGTGTGGTTGATAGATGTGTGCTCAACAAGTGCACTTTGTAGATGCTTATGCTCGAAGGTACTCTGTCATCTGTCACAACCCCCAAGTGTGGAATGTCCAACTCCTTTGGTCTTCATGTAGCCCAAGCACCCAAGTCTATAAAAGTTAGTCAAGTTCTCTATGCCACTTTGTCCATCATGTGTAGTGCATGTTTGTGGACAAGGTTGCTCGTGGTAACCCTCTTTTCCTTTCTCACCAAGTTCCCTTCCAAGATTCTCTTGGTTTGACCAACTACTGCGAGTTGCTAAGGTTTGTGACATGCCCAGTCTATAAGCAAGGGTATCCGACATGTCTCTGGTGTGCCTTGCCAACATGCCAATGCACTCTAAAAAATACTCTTCTAGCCATCAACCTTACGTCAATTCTATCTATTATGGTTAGTGACCAGTAAGGTGATCATGTGACAAAGGTGGCCAAATCCATTCGAGGTTAGGGCCTTACATCCCCTCCAATAGAAGTCATTGTCATCCTCGACAACATTCTTGAGAACTTATTATCCTCCAAGTTTGTTGTCTAGACTCATGCATTCGTCTACAATTGTCTTCTCCAACCACTTTACATTGTCACTGCCAGAATTACTTATGCAACTACTCATTGTCCATTACTTCCTTTGAACAAAACATTTTTTCCCAATTTTGTCACAATTCTCTTGGATGTCTATGTTGTTATTTTTTCCTTCTACTACGACTGCAACTTTAGTGTCCATTGCTACTACAGCCGCCTTTTTCTACTGCAGCAACTCAACCTCCACTAAGAAGGTTGTGCAATTATCCATGTTTTGCACTTTCTAGTCTTATTGTTGCTCTAATACTTTTGGCCACTCTCCATGCTTTTGTACAATGAACTTCTCTAAGATTTCTACAACTTAAGTGTCCCCAAGCCCACTCCTAGAGAATGTACTTCATCATGCTCAAACTAGCCACTTCCATTCACACTTAGGTATGTCTATAGAACTTTGTTGGACCAAGGAAAGGTCGCCACCTTCACCTCCAAATTGTCAAGTCACATACTGTAACCCATCACTTCCAACTCCTTGGCTGATCTTGGCACCTTTTCTTGGTGGACTTGGGCTCCACTGCCAACTTCTAGGTAGCAAGATGCCTTAACACAATTGTCAATGAGAAGAAGGTGGAAAATGGTCATCATAACCACTACCCCCAAATGCTCCAACAATCTATCCAAAGTCTAATAAAAGTGATGAGCCAGCCAAAATGAATTATGTACCTCTTATTAAGAGAGGCATGTTCTCACTAGTACTTATTTTTCCTTCAACCAACTAGGTCATCTGGATAATCATCCTCAAATATGTCCAAGGAGTGCTCTGCCTAATCCTAGGTACATAAAGGTGTGCAAGCACCTTCCAAGTCGACTTGGTTTGCTTTCTAGTCTAAGCCATCTAGGTCGAATGCACACTTTTTCTTGGTTAACGTATTCATTGTATCATCCATTGGTTTGGAATTGTTGTCATGGTTGCACAAGGAAGGTATTCACCTCTTCCTCAAGTCTGTCTAGTTGCCCTCTGCAACTTAACAATTTCTCGAAGGCACTTATGCACTAGCAACACTTTGCCCACTATCCTACTTCTTGGATAACAGAGAGCCTAAATCGACATCAATGTGGAGAAGAGGATGACCTCCTTGCATCATGCATTTCATCCTTCTAACAAAATGACTCATCCTCTATAAATCGTTCACTAATATGTGCACCTTTATTGATGCCATGGGCTCCATTACCCGCTTCTAGGTAGTGAGCCATTTGTGGTTTTTTAATAGTGAAAGGAGGGTGGTTGGTTGTTGCCAAGGCCACCTACAACAACTATGGCAAGGCTTTGTCCATAATCCATTAAAATATTCAACCCAACAAACTTTTGATCTTCTATCATGGGTGTGCCCAAACCTGCTATTAAGGCACACAAAACTTGCAAGGTTCCCATTGATGTTCCATCGTCATGCTTTGTGGCCTTCTTCTCTTTTCTTGATGGACATTTGTTGGCATAATTGTTCCCTAAACATGACCAACAAGCAATATCCTTGTTATTAGTTTTCTTACAACTTTTGTAGATGGCTTAGGCCTTCTTCCTTTCTCCTTAGTGTCACCCATATTTTCCTTTCAGGTGTACCGAACCTCCAATATCGGTATTGGATCTAGTTGTTATTGGTTTTCTTCCAAGACTATGGCTTTCCAAGGGCAAGTTTTTACATAGTGGTTCTAGCCACACAGAAAACATGCAACCCACTTATGTTGTATTGTCGCCTTGTCTTATGCCCTCCTGTTAAACATTTCCTTAGGCTATGATCATGCTTATGTTTGGTCCACCAATATTTTCAACCTATGGGACAAAGAGTCATTTTTTAAGTTGACTTCTCCTGAGACCCTTTGATGGTGTTGTACAAACTTTGTGGCATCCCTAACCAACTGTCTAGAAGTCATTGTTTGATCTCTTGCCTCCATTACAAGCCTTCCAGGTAATATTCCCTTACCTAGACTTAATGTTTTATCTTTGCACTCTACACTTGTGCTACTCCAATTTTGATCGATGTGAGCCATCTTTCATTCCAAAGACTCGACCTTGGTGGTGACATCTTCCACCTTTCTTGGTTGACTTCATATGGCTTCAACTAACTAATCCATTAATTACTCCAAAGTGAGAAATCATTTCTCTATCTTTGTGAAACCTTCTTGCATGACTCCCATCATAGTCTTCACGAGGCAAGCCAAAGGGGAATTCTTCACCCTTTGGGTATACCATTGGTCTTCTTTCGAACATGGTCAATTTTGAAAGTGATTGTTGCTTCAATCTTCAAGCTTTCTACCTGAAAACAACAAAGAACTTACAGGTTCTCTGCAGACAACTTTCCTAGTGGCATGTTACACCAAGGCAAAGAACCTGCCCCATCTAGTGTCGAATTCACTCTTGTGGCTTCCTGGGAAATTGTCTCAAATATTGTTGCTTTGCCTCAAGTTCACTCAGATGTGATGAAGAGTGCTTGAACTGCTCTGATACCTCCTATCATGGACCTACAATCTGTCCAAATTTTTCTTTGCAAACTTGAGTTTCTCCCAAGTTTGTTTCAACGCATGAGGTCATGCAACATTGCCTTACCTCAACCACAATGGCTTGGCCAACCTATGCCTATTAAAACTATACTACACCTCTTCATTTAAGGTATGCTCATAACTTCACCTTAATCTACAATCTATCAAATGCAATTAATTCCTACTCTACTAAGTTCATTAAAAAACAGGCACACATTCAATGATCCAGAATCTTTTCATCGAAGTGACTTATAAAGAATTGCATTAAATGAGCATAAATTAAAGTGCACCATTAAAGAAGGAAAAGATCAATAATTAAAAGACATAAGCATCAAATTTGAACACAAAAACTCGATAACGGAGTTCGTCCTTGGTGGACTACGTCTCCGGGTCCTACTCTCAAATGGGTAGGCCTTTTTATTAACTCAACAAAATAATTTGGCAAAATACATAAGTATACCTCATTCTGAAATCAAACTGCAAAAGTTTTGCTCAGATCAGAAAACATACAACACCACTGAATTCGTGGCGTCAAATTACCCAAAAATGATTGTCTCCACGCTTCAATCCGACTCTGGCACTCCCAGGCCCAAGAGAAGCTCTATCTTGGTTTTTGTGCCCTGCAACCTGCAATAAATACTGAGAAATTGTCTCGAAAAACATGTCGATTCGTGCCCTCACACGCCTCCTCCTCGTACATTGGACGAATTCACTTTTTAAATAAAAAGTGTGAGCTTTGTAAACAACGGAGGTCGTTGGCCTTATGGTTAGCGGAGCATGTGTTAAGGCACTGATAGAGGGGGAGGTCCTGGGGTCAAGCCCACGGGCCTCCCCTTTTGGCTTGTTTGTTGTAACATATATATATTAACACACGGAGGATCCACTAACTTTAGTAATGGTTGTGATAGTTCTGTCGGGCACCAGATTTGGCAGGGTCCCGTCGGATTTGGCGGACCCACCAAACCTTTTTATATTGTTTTTTGAAATTTCGTTCTCGGGCTGTCATTGGGCATTTTCCCACTACCACATGGCATCCCATGACTGGGCCATGTGGTAGCCAACCATTGGGCCATGACAACCAACTATACAATCACCTGCCACGTCAGTGTACGACCTGCCATGTCACCGTATAGTCTGCCACGTGGCTATATGGACTGCCACGTGGCACATTTTTACTGGTCCATGGAATAACCCAAAAATGCCAAAAACATGTGACACGTGGCAGTCTCTGGTGCTGCCACATCACCATGTTGACGCCATGTTGAGGTCAACATGACACGTGTCGCCTCCTGTGTGTGCCACATATGTTGTACACATGTTGACGTCATCTATACTGATGTTGGCGTCAGCAGTACGGATGCTAACTCATCCCCTACTGACTGGGCTAGGTTGACCAAACTTTGACCACGAATATCTTTCGATCTGTAACTCCGTTTGACGAGTCGTTTATGTCGTTGGAAATCTCATGACACACTCTTCGCAACGATGTCACTTTCTCCGAGTTTTGAGAACTTTGAATTTTTTCCCTTTCTCTGTCTGCTGAGGCCATTCTAAGCTTCCTGAGTTGCTTTTGTGAGTTCTGAGTTGTCCTTAGTCTTCTCCGGATCCTTTTTGGATCACACCTTCCCACTGAGAGCTTTTTGGACCACCAAAATCTTTCATCAATCAACAGATAAGTGAGGGAAGAGTTCCCTCACCTTGTCCTTCTCAATCCACTTTGCCTTGCTTGGATGTCTGCCCTTTAAGCCTACTCGAAGATAATCAACATCACCCATGCGTGAAGTCCTTGTCCTTCTGTCCAGGATGATATCTTCCTTTAGCTCATCCAAGTACTCAGGAGCAAACTCATCAACTGAAGGTATTGAAACTTCCTCATTCTGATCCATGATCATGGGAGACTAAAAAAGTTTCAAGTTCCCTACATTTACAATTGAGTAAATGTACATATAAGGTGGAAGATCTAGACGAAAAGCATTGGTACCACTTCTCTCCAAAACAGTGAAGGGTCCATAACGAATGGGTTTAAGTTTCTTTCCTTCACCCTTCAATCTCTCCTTGTTGATGTGAAGCCATACCTGGTCTCCAAATTGGAACTGATGATCAACCTTGTGCTTGTCATGCCGAGCTTTATGCTATGCTTGACTTTTCTCCAACTATTCCCTGACTGCTTGGTGTACCTGTTGGATCCTTTGGATGAACTTGCGGGCTTTGTCTTCATTTCTTTCTTCATTTGAATCAACATCTCTCCCATACATCAAGTCCAAAGGAACTTTAGGTAGGTACCCAAAACATGTCTAAAAAGGAAAACATTGAGTGGAGGAATGTAAGGCTCGATTGTAAGCATGTTGTACATAGGGTATATGTTCATCCCATAAATTGGGATGCTTGCTGCAATAGCCTCGAAGCAAAAGTACCATTGTTCGGTTTACAACCTCTGTCTTTCTGTCGGTCTGTGGATGGAAAGCAATGCTCCTCTTCAATTTGGTGTCCATCATTCTCCACAAGCTTGTCCAAAAATCCCCAAGGAATCGAGTATCTCGATCCGAGATAATGGATGTGGGTAACCCAAAGTGAACCCAAACATACTGAAAGAAGAGATTAACAGTCTGCTCAGCAGTAATCTATTTTTTACATGGCATTAAGATACACATCTTGTTGAACCTATCCACTACAACATACAAATAGTCATGACCACCTTTTGACATTGGTAAACCCCCTAAAAAATCCATGGAGATACTTTCCCATGGATGGGATGGAACAGTTAGTGGTGAGTATAGCCCCAGTTTTCTATTAGTGGGCTTACAAGTAGAACACATCACACACCCCTTTACATATTTAGTTACAATTGCTTTCTTTTGAGGCCAACAACAAAACCTATGTAAATGAGCCATAGTTTTTCCTACCCCAAAATGCCCAGACAGAAGAGAAGTGTGAGCTTCTTGTATTACATGGACTTGTTCACTTGTAGGAATACATAGCTTTCCAAGATGGTAGAGTAATTTTCCCTACAGACAATAGTTCTCTGCCTGTGCACCATGGGTTAGCTTCTCATATACTTCTTTAAAATCTTCAGCAATGGCATGTTGTTCCACGTAGCTATCATGAGATAACAAAGTATTCTTCAAAATAATAGAAGTAACAATAGGAGGTCTAGAAAGCATATCAACTACCTTGTTACTTGTACCCTTTTTGTACTTGATTACCAAATGAAATTGTTGTAGGAAACCCATCCATCTGTAATGTCGAGATTGTTGCAGTTTGGTTTGTGCTTGGAGATACTGTAAGGGTTGGTGATTTGTATGTATGATTGTTTCCTTCCCTAACAAGTAGTGTTTCCTTTTCTTTACGCTTTGAACTAATGCATACAACTCTTTATCATATGTAGGATAGTTAACAACAACTTGGTTAAAATTTCCAGAGTGGTAACAGATAGGCTTATGATATTGCATCAATACTGCACCCATGGCGTATCTGTTGGCATCTGTCTCGATCTCAAAGGGTTGTTGAAGATTCGGCAGTGCTAATACTGGTGCGGTATTGATCTTTTCCTTCAAAGTGTCAAAAGATTTTTGTTGCTTTCCTCCCCACTGAAAAGTGTTCTTCACACTGGTTAAGGCATGCAAAGGAGCTGTTATACATAAGAAGTTTGAAATGAACCTCCTCCAATACTGGACTGCACCTAAGAAGCTCTGTATCTCAGTTACACTTTTGGGCTTAGGCCAATTTACAATTACATCAATCTTGGAAAGATCAATTTTTAATTGTCCTCCTCCTACAATATGACATAAGTACACAAGTGCAGTCTTACCAAATTCACATTTGGACAATTTTACATACAACTTTTCCCTTTGCAAATTATCCAATACTTGCTTTACATGCCTCAGATTCATCCCAAGTACCGCTAAAAATAAGAATGTCATCTAAATATACAATCACAAAATCATCTATAAAAGGCCTGAATACATCATTCATCACACACATGAAAGTTGTCGAAGCATTATAAAGCCCAAATGGCATAACTAACCACTAAAACAATCCCTGTTTGGTTTTAAAGGCAGTCTTCCATGCATCATGTTCTACAAATTTGATCTGATAGTATCCACTGCGCAAATCCAACTTAGTGAAATAAACAACATTCTTTAACTGATCAAGTTAATCATCTATACGAGGAAGAGGGTATCAATTTTTCACCGTGATTTTATTTAAGGCCCGGTAATCGACTCACATTTGCCATGTGCCATCTTTCTTTGGCATCATCACGATCAGAGAATGACAAGGAGATGAGTTGGGCCTGATGACCCCTTGATCCAATAAGCCCTGTACGTGCTTCTTGATCTATGTCATCTCTACAACTGACATCCTGTACATGCCCACATTATGAAGAGGAGAATCCTGTTGAAGATGTATCTCATGTTGGATTTCCCTCTTAGGAGGTAATCCATCTGGTTCCTGGAAAATATCACCATACTTAGAAACAATATCAATTAATTCTTTCTTATGAGAAGGATCACATCCTTGGAAAGCGTCGGATATTCTGACATCTTTCTCCCTTACGACCATGAGTACATATCTCTTATTAGTGTTTACGAGTCTCTTCATTTGTCCTGCACTAACAAGTGTTGTGTTTACCCTCATGTTGTGAGCTCTAACAATATATTCCACTCCCTCCTTGGTAAGGTGGTATTTGTTCTCATGACGAAAGAAGACTGCTTTTCTATCATAAAGATAAGGACTCCCCAACAATATGCCACATATATCAAGTGATACAACATCCAAATCCACTTCATCAATCAACTTTGAAGCAATAGAAAATCTAACCCTACATTGTTTGGTGACATTAAGTTTTGCTTTATCACATACCCAACCAAGAGGATAAGGCTTTGGATGTGGTTTCGTTTCAAGACCCATCTTTTTTACAAGTGCTTTAGATATCAAGTTTACTTGGGAACCCGGATCAAACAATGTATCTATCTTAGTGTGTTTAGATACAACTCTTATGTGAAATAATTCATTCCTCTTTCATTCATCATCATGAAATTCATTATTGGAATTTGAACTAGCATGAAGGGAATCTTTACCTTGTACTCCAACTGTTGTGATCTTTCCTTCGTCTCTTGAATCAGAACCAAGATCTTGTTGCATTGTAGCAACAAGTTTTGTCTTCCCCTTTCCACCGAATTGTTTCGGTCTCTTCTTTGGATGTAGTTTCCAACGATGTTCATCATCGCGACCACTTTTCTTGCAATGAGTGCAAGATTGATTTCCTCCTTCTCTTGTCACCGTGGCGGTCTTCTTGTCCTTCCTTTTAAACTTCTTAAATGGATTATGTGGGAGATTTGAAGGTTTCTTTGTGGGATCTTCTTGAACATGCTTTCCCCTGTTCTCAAGGTGAGTGGCTTGCACACAAACTTCGTCAAGACTGGTGGGGTTAAACAATAGAAAGGTATGACGAATGTAACTGTGAAGTGTGCCAGTATACTTAATTAAAGTTTCATAAGAATCCAAAGGAATGTTTAATGAAAGAGCTTTCTTCCTAAATTCTTCTGTGAAACTTTGTACAGTTTGACCTTTATTTTGTCTTAAAGTTTGCCACTCCATCATTCCTTTATGTAAATAACCCAATGGATAAAATTGCTTCCTTATCGCTGATTTAAATTCCGACCATGAGGAAAGAAGATTACCACACTTACTTCTGTCCTGAAGTTTTCTCTCCCACCATACGAGAGCAGTTCCTTCCAACCGAAGAGAAACCGATTGCACTTTAACTTCCTCTTCATCAATATGTTGAACACGACAATATACTTCAAGTTGTCGGATCCAATTATCTAGCTTTTTAGGATTAGCATCTCCATTAAACATAGGTAAATCAAATTTTACATCAAGCTTTAATAATGGTTTCTTAAAAGAGCTTTATGGCTAGAATGATGAGAATGCTCAGAGGAAGAACTAGAACTTGATGGTGAAGATGGAAGCTCGGGAGGGTCTCCTCCAGCCCCTTGATTTACCGAAGCATCATCATCAACATGTGCTTCCTTTTTATTCCCTTTCTTCTTCATCCTCTTCTCATAGTCTCCATACATTTGTTCGACCATTTATGACATGTGATAAAAGACCATATGGAAGTTTTTCTCATGTTCATCACGCTTGTCCTCTTCTGCCATTTTCTTCTTTTGAGATGCACGACTAACTTCGGGATTGAAAGTATTAAGAGTTCCTTCACGCTATTTATGCTTGGCCCTAGTAAGCATTCACACTCAACAATTCAATTCAAAGATGACTGCTCTGATACCAACATGATCCGGGATCTTTTCATCGAAGTGACTTATAAAGAATTGCATTAAATGAGCATAAATTAAAGTGCACCATTAAAGAAGGAAAAGCTCAATAATGAAGAGACATGAGCATCAAATCTGAACACAAAAACTTGATAACAGAGTTCGTCCCTGGTGGACTACATCTCTGGGTCCTGCTCTCAAATGGGTAGGCCTTTTTATTAACTCAGCAAAAGAATTTGGCAAAATACATAAGTATACCTCATTTTGAAATCAAGCTTCAAAATTTTGGGTCAAATCAGAAAACAGAAAACACCGCTGAGTTTGTGGCGTCAAATTACCCAAAAATGTATGTCTCCACGCTTCAATCCGACTTTGGCACTCCCAGGCCCAAGAGAATCTCTCTCTCAGTTTCTGTGCCCTACAACCTGCAATAAATACTGAGAAATTGTCTCGAAAAATGTGTCGGTCTGTGCCCTCACGCGCCTCCTCCTCGTACACTAGGAAGATTCACTTTTTAAATAAAAAGTGTGAGCTTTGTAAATGACAGAGGTCATTGGCCTTATGGTTAGTGGAGCATGTGTTAAGGCGTTGATAGAGGGGGAGGTCCCGAGGTCGAGCTCGTGAGCCTCCCCTTTTGGCTTGTTTGTTGTAACATATATATATTAACACACGGAGGATCCGCTAACTTTAGCAGTGGTTGTGATAGTTCTGTCGGGCGCCAGATTTTACGGGGTCCCACCAGATTTGGCAAACCTGCCAAACCTTTTTATATATATACATATATATATTTTTAAATTTCGTTCTCAGGCTGTCATTGGGCATTTTCCCACTGTCACGTGGCAACCAACCATTGGGCCACGTCAACCAACTGTAAAATCACCTGCCACATCAGCATATGACCTGCCACATCAGCGTATGACCTGCCACATCATTGTACGATCTGCCACATGGCTATACAGACTGCCATGTGGTACATTTTTACTGGTCTAGGAATGACCTGAAAATGCCAAAAATGGGTGACACATGGCAGGCTCTGGTGTTGCCACGTCACCATGCTAACGTCAGCATGACATGTGTTGGCACCTACATGTGCTATGTATGTTGTACAGATGTTGGCATCATCTGTACTGATGGTGACGTCAGCAGTATAGATGCTAACTCATCCCCTGTTGATTGGGTTAGGTTGACCAAACTTTGACCGTGAATATCTTTCGATTCGTAACTCCATTTGACGAGTCGTTTGTGTCGTTGGAAAGCTTGCGACATGGTCTTTGCGATGATGTCACTTTCACTGAGTTTTGAGAACATTGAATTTTTGCCCTTTCTCTATTTACTGAGGCCATTCTGAGCTTCCTGAGTTGCTTCTGTGAGTTCTGAGGTGTCCTTAGTCTTCTCTGGATCCTTTTTGGATCATCCAACCATGGCCTTTAAAATATCCCAACAATATTTATACTTAGCCAACACAAAGCAAAGCAAGGAACGGTAACATCCAACACATAAAGAGTCCACAACACACCTGGATGGCAGCACCGAAGTGTCTTAACTTTATTTAGATGAAGAATGTTACAATGTACACCAAAGGTGAGCGACCAACTGCCTGCAACTCACTTATAGACTAAAATTACAAAAGGCACCACTTACTACAAGAATTGTCCATCCAGTCCTTGAAGAAACCACAAGCCTACCTCTTGTAGGTCATGTCTTCTCCTCCTTTTCACTCAACTAGTGCAATTCACCCTATTGTACCAACCCAAAACTTACCATAAATCGTAGAGCTCTAACACAAGTGAATGACCAAAAATGAATGATGCCTTAGCACCTTTGAGGCATCCACTATTTCTACAAGACTTATATTGCACTTACAAGGCCCTCCAAACCTAAGTGGACCCAAGTTCCCACATTACCAACTTCAATTATGCTCATTGGTTTCACCTCCCCCCTTCATCACTTGTCCTCTTATTGTCAAATGTCCAATGGTGTTGTGACCAAAGTGCCATGCACCCAACAAGTGTGTTGAAGTGCAACTGGCAAGAGTGTGCCAAACAAATGCATCTAATCGATGTGTTCCTGTTGGATGTACACTCATCCAGGTGCCTAAAACACTTCTATCATCCGTCGCAAGCCCCAAGTGTGGAACATCCAACTCCTTGGGTTTGTATGTAGCCTAAGCACTGATGTCTATAAAATATAATCAAGTTCTCTATGCCACTTCATCCATCATGTACAATGCACATTTGTAGATGAGGTTTCACATGATAACCCTCTTTTCCTTTCCTCACCAAGTTCCCTTCCAAGCTTCTCTTGGTTTGACCAACTAATGCAAGTTGTTAAGGTTTGCGGCGTGCCCATTCTATGAGTAAGAGCATCTAACATGTCCATGGTGTTCCTTTCCAATGGACCAAGGAAATCCAAAGTGAGCGTCAAGTATGTCCACGAGGGTCAATGACCACCAAAGTGATCATGCAACAAAGGTGCATGAAGCCTCTCAAGGCTAGGGACTTACAAATCCCCCCCAAGCCTAAGTGGACCCAAGTGTCCACATTGCCAACTTTGGTCATGCCCAATGGTGGCACTGCGCCCTTCATGAGTTGTCCACTAATTGTACAACATCTAATGGTGTTATGCCCAAAGTACCACGCACCCAACAAGTGCACCCAAGTGTGTACAACAAGGGCACAACCAACGAGCGTGTCTGATGGATGTGTGCTTGACATATGTGTGCCAGGTGGATGTGCACCCAATGAGTGCATCCCACGATTATGATCTATGGATGCATGTGTTCGAAGGCACTTCTATCATCTATTGCAACCCCCCAAGTGTGGAACGCCCAACTCTTTGGGTCTGCATGTAATCCAAGCACCCAAGTCTATAAAAACCAATCAAGTTCTTTGTGCCAATATTGTTTGTCATACATCATACTTGTGGATTGGATGGGGTCATCTTTCATAACCCCCACTTTGCCTTTCTTTCCAAATTCCCTTCCGAGTTTCTCTTAGTGTGTCCAACTAATGTGAGTTTCCAAGGCCTATAGTGCACCCAATCAGAGCAAGGGTGCCCAACATGTTTGTGGTGTGCCTTGCCATCAAGAAAGAATGCCCAAAATTGAATCTTTTAGCCATAAACCTTCCATTGTGTCTATATTTATTAGTCAATGACCACCAAGGTGATCATGCAGCGGAGGTGACCAAAGTCATTCAAGGCCAGGGCCTTGCAATGAGTTTCCTCCCGATTACACAATGTGCTATAAATAACTTATCCCAATTAATAAAGTCTAATTTTCCAATTTTGGATAGGCCTTGGGGAGTTAAAAACACCACCTCAATATAAATCCAAGGCTCTTTACTAATCAATTGTCAGTTTTCTAGACCAAAAGAAGAAAAGTCTAGGTCACATGTAATATGCAGGTTTATTTTAAGATATATTGCTTAGTTATGTGTTTTATGTTTTATCTATAGAAATTTATACCAAGAAGGAATCATGAACCAATGAATATAAAAACATTGTTGCTCAATATGGTGTGGAATGTGTTCTCTTGGTGTGTGACATTACAAAAAAGAAATGCACTTGGAAAGTAAATGCTTAAAAGTAAAAATTCTCCAAAATAAACAATAATTTCTTTAGTTTTTTCTCTTTTCTTAATTGTAAAATTTGTAAATAGGTAGACATTAGGTAACATAGGTAGCAAGCTACGAATCTACTAAAGAAACTCCCTGATTCTTTTATCTTTCTTAATTGTAAAATTGGTAAATAGGTATACATTAGGTAACATAGGTAGCAAGCTATGAATCTACTAAATAAACTCTATGATTCTTTTTTCAACCTAAAATGCAAAATAGTACACAAAAAAAAAGGACATAGGCTCTACAACATTGAAAAAGGTCAGACAAAATGCAAAATAGTACACACAAAAAAGGACATAGGCTCTACAACATTGATAAAGGTCAGACATAAGAATCACTATGTGAATAGACATGTGACAGTCCTCGACGAGGAACAACATTGGTTTCTCCAAATTTTGTGCACCTAAGTGTTACATTTCTTAGATAAAGAGTGTTATAGTGCCAAAACAATCAAAACAAAAGCACTATCGACTGGAAACTAAGAAAAATAAATATCAATTTCAAGGAACATAGTCACGTCGTTGGAGCGACATGAATCTTGGATAGATAGAAGCCATTGATAGATACTTATCTAGAGAGAAATTCAGTGCAAGGAGTCCGTAGATCTAATTTAAATAAGTGATCAAAAGTAATGGAAGCTCCTCCCTAGTGGTATCACCATTTTGTTGACGAGATTTTTTGTGTGATAGGTACTACTCACTCTCAACTAGTAGATTGGTATACTAGTGTGTAAATCCCAACAAATTTAATTAACCTATATAATATCAACTTCACCCAATGTCCGAATATGTAAATTTGCAATTCATTAACCAACAAATTACCTTTTTAATGTATTAATCAATAAGAAAGGTAGCCATGTAAAAACCAGTGTATGTAAAAACTAGAAATGTTATATAACTATACTAACCAACAAATAATTAACTATTAAAAAACAAATCATAATTTTATAACTATTAAAAAACAAATCATAATTTTAAGAAGATCAAGAGAAAGAGGGTTGTAGGCGTACCTATAGAGTTGAACAAAACTTAAAGGGATGAAGAATGCAACTTTAGCCCATCAAGCAACAAAAACATTTGAGCAATAGTTTGGGGGACAACTCTCCTCCCAAACAACCCCTCAACAATAGATTGAGATCCCTTGAGCCCTTAATCATTGAGGCTATACCAACAACAAATAGCACTTGTCCATCACAACTCCTAGTCTTACGTAGTCTCATAATTATCTCCTTAACTCTAATCAAACCAAAAATCCACCTCAAGAAGCAAGGTGAAAAACAATGGAAAAAATCCCCCTCGACCAACTCTCTTGTCCTATATATAACCTCAATTCAAGCCCACAATTCAAATAAAACATTATTTTATTTGTATGCACACCACCGCTTGTCATTCTCATGCAAGCTCATGCATCTAATTCTCCATTTTTAAGTTTGATTGATCTTCATTAAGTGTGCACCTTTTATTAATATTTGTATATTTGTAAATAAATTATATTTGTACTTGTTTCTTAAAGCAATATATTTCACTTGATATGCATAACCTCCCAAAATGCACTTACTAATACCCTAGTACTATTGTTAAGACAAGGGAGTTACTTGTGTGGTCATCATGGGTAAATCTCACACATGTATTACTAAACAACATCGTGCACCTTATACTTCTACATGCTTGACGACCTATTTAATTACCTCATTGTTTACAACAAGAGTAATGTTGGCGTGGAATTGGAGACCGAGGTTCTCGGAGGTTACCAACAAAGGTATTGTTGTAGTCTAGTTGCGTTGGCATATTCAACCTTTTGCAAGGGAAGGAGGTCTCACCTAAAGCGCAACCGAGACTTTGTGTGATAAAGTGGATTACATACGACACATCATCAAATCTAGCACATCATAGCACAATTCCATACTTATATGTAAACCGATCATAGCATCAAAATCCTTAGATCAATAAAGACAGTAAACATTCCATGTTGTGCAATGTTAAAGTAAACATATACATTACATAAGTTGCTAAAACAATAAAGCAATTAGTAAATACACAGTGCAAGACATCTTACACAAGAAAGAGACCATATATTCATTCTCATAATGACAAATTTTAAGTGTTTAAATAATCCATCATATATTCATACCCTAGACTGTTGTTCTTCATATCAAGACTTATACAATAGGATTGATAATGAGATATCCGATCTGGACTCTCACATTCTGCATAGTTGTAGTTCTTGCTTAGTAATGCTCAATAACAACAAAAATCAAAACCCCACAACAACAAAGCAACAAATGAAGAACCAATGGAAAACCCAGAACAAAACAGAATAGAAAATAGCATAATCGAACCCCAACCCATTACATAAATCCATGCTTTATAACTTTTCCGCGAGGCTTATTGACTTATTGATTCCACTGTTACACTTTCTTGATTCCACATTCTTTTGGCATGCGCTCGAACATTCTAGATCTTTCTGCTTCTTCCTCCAGTTGGCACATTACCCTTTTTCCTTGTTGGCGCACTGACAGTTAGCTTTCCGCCCCTTGTATCCAATGTTGATGTGTTATGGGGTTCCGCAAAACTAGTTCTTCAAAATGGAGGGCCCAATAGGCCCCAACCACAATCCTTGACTCGCCCTGAGTCAACCTTTCGCTTCTTTACTCTCCTCTCCCTCAAAAGGAGGGCCCAACTCTAATACAATTTGTAGTGATTGCTCTAAAAAACTGTCATAGTGTGCAACCATGTCCTGCCATTTCCTCGCCAAATCGATGCGCCTACAACAAATTCCTACACTGTGTTAACGTCAAGTACCATAGGCTCTATGGGTTTGGTAACCATCAATGTCTTCCACTTCAGTTCTACAACATAATCTCATTGTTGGATGTTGACATAAGTCTCCTAGACTGTCGGTATACACTCCTTGAGTTGTTTCATAGCCTCTCAATGAGTGTCATATAATAGATATCTTTTTCTTATGGAATGCCCTGCCATGTCTACTTGCTTTCGTCCATGTTGTATGTTCATGTCCACAGTTGGATTTTCTTACCACAAAAAATGATCCTTTCACATTTGTTGTCTGCATCTTTAATATCCCAAGGTCGAGGCCCGATTGTAATTATGAATGTAACATGTTTTGTAGGCTGGTGAGCCAAGTAATTATAAGTTGGTAGGCTTATGTGTTTATTAGGCCGGAGAGCCTAGATGTTAAAGGCCAGGAGCATGTTTTGTACATGTAAATATTCATATTATTGATATAAGAACATCAATGTGTGTAGACTGACCACGAAGAAAGAGTTATGGGGGACTAAGCCCCAATGGGTAGGGAAAGAGATGGGGTTGTAAGTCTAGGAAAGAAGGGCTAAGCTTAAGAGACTAATAGAATAATATATTATTATTCTAAAAGCTGTAAAAGAGGATATTAAGTTATCCTAAGTTCTTTTAGGGAAATGAACGAGCTCCAAGTGGGGGGAAACGTGCTCCTGGAGAGCCAAGTGTCATCTAAAACGCATGTAGATTTAGGGGGGGCGTTCTCACCCATTCGGGGGATTCTGACGATTTCTCACGATGGGAACCATTCGGACCAGGCTGTCCATCTGTTACCTCGACTGACTAGCGCACCCAACAAGCACAAAGTAACCCTTGAACGCCATTGTGGAATTCCTGAAACAACTCGAACCTATGCAACAAGCCCGAATTGATACCCTCGTTGTACCTGTACCTGCGGGTTGCCGACGTATTGTCCTATCAGTACCGTTTCCCCACGTCTAGTTTTTGTTGCTGCCATCACCATGATCGTGTGTTGAGGAGCGAGAGTGAAGAAACTGGTTGTTAGGCCTGTGAGCAACTCTCTCTAGGTGAGGGAGTGTGCTAAGGAACTGAGCTCTCCTGGAGGAATTCCAGTAGCAGCTACAGAGCTCTGAGAATTCCCGATCCAGCCTGTTGTTGAAGCCATGGAAAGGGAGGTGTAGCAACCGATGGACTATGTAACAGTGAAGGTGTACACTCATGGGGTGGAACATGCATGTGGGGAATGATAGTGTGCGAGTTGTGGGCGTAAGTGGATCCTTGGAGGAAATCCTTCCTATTGTACAGTGCAACTTCATGTTGTCCCTACCTAGCCTAGGAATCCCTTGCCCAGTGGAGTTTAGCCCCAACTCGGGGGTGACCCACTGCTGAGAGTGATGAGCAGCGTGGTCTAAGGCTGGGAGTTTCGTGAAAGGTCTACATGCAATTGGTGTACTTAAATTAAAAGATAAGTACCATTTCCAAGTTTGGTTACATGTTGTGTATTTATATATGTTGTTATATTTATGGGTTTGTCTGTGATTATTGCATGTATGCTTTTACTGTTATTTCTGCATTATGTTGTGTGATAGCAGAACATAAATCATCTGTTAATTATTGGTATATGTTATTGTCGC
>ML801758.1:20227-39234 GCA_009831015.1 Picea engelmannii
ATATATATATATATATATATATATATATATATATGCTCGAGCATGTTAGTTTTATGAGGTAGCATTACCCGGTCTATTGGTGGCCGGGGACGTGACAAATTGGTATCAGAGCGAAAAGTATGTTTACAGAGTGATGTTACCCGGTCTGTTGGTGGCCATGGACGTTACAAATTTCTATGAGAGACATGGTTTCAACACTGAGCCTCGATGCACCATGTTAGTGGAAGTTGAAGCAAAAGTTTCAAACGAGAATTGTCGTCGAAACAGACAAATATGAGTTAGTAGCGCCCTTGGGTGCCAAGAGAATACCTTGGTTGTGTTACAAAACTTAGGAGGTATAACAGTTTATGGGATGGCAAAAGAGAAAGAAGCCACAACAAGCATTGTGTTGGGCTACAAGGTTTGAACTCAGGGGGTAAGATCTGCGCGGGGGAAGGGCCAAATTTTCCAGCCATCAAATCTAGAAAAAGGTGCATGAGAGTTAACTGCCAAGTCCTTCGGACTTCGTGACTTCGACGAATTTGATGTATAATACAAAAAAAGGGGTCGAATCCCGAAGTTCCGAAGTCCTGGAGAGGATCTACACCATAGATCCGGGAATAAGTGTTTACCATTGGATTTGACCAAGGATAGATCCAAGCTGTTAGATCAAGTCAAGAGCAAGAGGTAAGGCGTAGCGGTGAAAAACAGATCTCAGTCATCAGATCTGGGTGCAAGTGATTGTGAGCCGTAGATCTCACAACAGTTCGGGAGTTCGACACTTCGGAATAAATGGAGTGTGCTAGAGTGAAAACTCCCGAAGTCCGAAGTTAATCCAGACTGTTCATCAAAAGAGACACGTGTCGACAGGTTGACTTGTTCGGGAATTCGACATTCGAGAGTATCAAGGTGTGATGGAGTGAAAAATCCCGAAGTCTTGAAGTCCGGAGTTGATCCAGACCGTTCATTAAAGGAGGCACATGTCGACAGATCAACGTATTTGGGAGATCGACGTTGGGGAGAAATGAAGTGTGCTAAGGCTAAAAATCCCGAAGTCCCCAAGTATGTAGTTGTTCTGAACCGTTCATCAAAAGGGACACATGTCGACAGATTGACTTGTTCGGGAATTCGACATTTAGGAGAAATGAGGTGTGAATACAGCGAAAACTATCGAAGTCCCAAAATCCGGAGTTAAACCGTATTGTTCGTCGAAAGAAACGTGTGTTAAAAGATCAGCTTGTTCAGGAGTTCGACGTTCAGGAGAATTGCAGTGTGCAAGTGTAAAATCTTCCGAAGTCTCGAAGTAACGTGGCTTGCTAACGTCACTAGGGATGACGTGGGCACAAGGGATGTGTGCCATGGGTCAGTGAGTTAAGAACCTTTTGAAGATATAAATGCCAGTTAGAACAAGACATGTGTCATTTTTCATATTGGGCCATGTGTCCGCTTATAGTATTTCGCCACGTGGCACTCCTCTCGAGCATGGGTAGTGGGGCCCTGATGAATACATAAAGTAGTTAAAACCTTGGAAAAGAATTTAACTAGATCGTACCCACAATAACTTGACCCTAGTAGACGCGTTGTGCCAGATCATGAAGTCCGGAGATTTGGTACTCCAAAGGAAAGGTGTTACAGTTAGCATTGGGTAGAGAGCTCCCGAAGGCCCGAGTTAATCCCAACGATTGGTCATAGGGGACACATGGTGTCAGATTCCAAGGTTCGAAGACTTGACACTCCGGAATAAATGTTTCGTGATGGAATGGGAGGAAGAAACCCCCGAAGTTCTGTAGCGCCGAAGTAACATGAGGTGATGATACCACCAGGGGTGACATAGAAGTATTCGAAGATTTGTAGTTTGGGAGTTTTGGGGTTGCAGATGTGAAATCCTCCGAAGTCCCGTAGCCCCGAAGCTCCGAACTCCTAAAGCCCTGAAGCTCCGGAGTCCCAGAGCCATGAATCCTGAAGCCTAAAGTTCCGTAGTAAATATCATTCGTTGGATGCTCGGAAGATGTGGATTGTTTATCCACCCCACTTCGTGAGTTTTCCAATTTGACACTCCAAGAGATTTGTTGTGATGTGCTTTGGAAGTCGTCGAAGCCAGAGTCCCGAAGCTCCTATCCACTGTAGATCTGAATAGGGAATGTGGACCGTAGATCCACCATTTTCCGTGAGTTTGCCAGTTCAATGTTCTGTGATGTTTGTGATGTGCGGAAAGGGAAACCTCTGAAGCTCCAGAGCCCCGAAGTTTCAAGGTTTCGGATAAGCACCCAATTATTAGCTCTTGGTCATAGCCATGGTCACATGTGAATTAAGGGATGAAGAAAAAGGGGCCAGTGCCCGAAAATTGTTGCAGAACAGAGCATGGCTTAGAGACAGAGTTGTGGGGGATTCTTAATTGACAAAGACCCACAAAAAATGGAGTCTTATACTCTTTTATTGAATCAAATTGGTTTATGTTATTCTGGAAAATGATTAAAGACTGATAGCCTAACAAAAAATCGGTTGACTGCACATTTTGCAGAGTTAACAATTGCCAGAACTGAATTGTTCCATAGTGCAGAGAAATGGAGGAGGCACAAGATGCTTACAGTTCGAAGAATGAAGCCAGAGGAATGGATGTCCATTTGGGAATTGAAGGAACAAACTCCAATGGGCATGGAGAAGAAATAGATAAAGATGTGAGCATGATGAAAATCATTAAAAAATTGCAAAAAGATGTCCAAATTCACCAGGCAGATAATGAAAGGCTTAAGAGAGCCAAGGAGCAATAGAAAGACTTCAATATGAATTTAATGCTGAGCCTGGAAAGAATTGAAAAGAAGTTGGATAAGAAGAGTGGCTCCAACAAATCAGAAGTCACGAGACCCCTGAGAAGAAAGGAAGATCAAGGAGTGGTAGCAGATATCCCTAACACTCCCAAAAGCATTCCCATAGGAGAGCACACAGTAGCTCAAGTCCATCCCATGTCACGAAACATAGGAGGTATGGGGTGGATGAGTTGAAAGGAGAAATGAATAAGATCAAACCTCCTACTTTTGATGGAGAGCATAAGAAGGATGAAGATGTTGAGACATGGTTGCTAGGCATGAGGAAGTATTTCCAATTGCAAAACTACTCTTCTCATGGAGAGGAAAGAATTTCCATCTGCCAACTTAAAGGAAAGGCATCCATATGGTGGGATCAGCTGGTGCAAGTACAACACCTCAAGGAGAAAAATGTGACTTGGAAGGAATTCAAGAAACATTTTGAAAAGATGTACTTAGCCAAGAGATACTATGACAAGAAGATGAAAGAGTTCTTTGAACTTAAACTGGGCAGCATGACTATAGATGAATATGATATGATATTTCTAGAGCTGTTGAAGTATGTCCCTTTCATTAAGGATGAGGCAGTCAAGATCCAGAGATATCTGAGTGGGCTGCCATCTTTCATTAGTGATAAAATCCAATATGATGATCCCAAGACTTTGGAAGAAACTATAAGGAGAGAAAAATGATTATATGATCAACAAAAAGGGAAGCCTACTTTCCAAAAAGCTTGGGAAGACAAGAGGAAGTTTAAGAGGGAGTAGAGGCAAAAGGGGAACAAGCCACCATTTTTCAAAAATAGTCCTCAAGGACAATCGGTTTTGAGAGAGCCCAGGATGGATGAAGTAGGTGGGAAAAGGCCAAGGCAGACACTTATGCAATGTTGGGGTATAAAGGAGACCACAAGTATAGATATTGCCCTCACAGAAAGGACTAGGTGAGATTTGTTCACCATGTTCAACAAGCAGAAATAGTGGAGGACATGGCCAGAAGAGTACCAAGGATCTATGCAGCCCTTGACAACAAGCAAGTTGAGTTTCAATCACACATGATTGAAGTTGAAGGTATGATCAATAACCATGCCTTTACTATTTTAATAGACTAAGGGGCTAGTCATATCTATATAGATCCTAAGGTAGTGGAAATATTTCAATTACCAAGAAGAAAGCATGGGAAATCTTGGCTGGTGCATCTGGCTACAGGACCCAAGAGAAAGGTTGTTGAGTTGGTTAAATCATGTCCAGTGGGCATGGATGGACTGAGTCCCAAGGTAGAGTTGAACATCTTGCCTTTGGGTTCATATGATTGCCTAATTGGTATGGATTGGTTGGACCAACACCACACGATATTAGACTGTCATAACAAGGCATTCACTTGCTTGGATGAGGAAGGAAATCAGAGAGCAGTCCAAGGAATTCCCAGGGTAGTTACTGTCTGGGAAATCTCAGCAATGCAGCTAAAGAAGTGTTACATAAAGGGTTCTCAAATATTTGTAGCCCATATGGGGGAATCATCTAAGGATAAGGTGGCAAATCTGGAGGATCATGCAGTCCTGGAAGATTTTGAAGATGTGTTCAAGGAGGTACCAGGACTACCCCCAAAGAGAGATATTGATTTCTCTATAAATTTGATACCTGGGGTAGCTCCAATATCAAAGACTCCTTACAGAATGAGTACACCAGAGATGAAGGAGTTGCAAATGTAGCTTGAAGAGATTTTGAAGAAGGGGTATATACGCCCAAGTGTGTCACCTTGGGGTTCCCCAATCTTGTTCGTGAAGAAGAAATATGGGACATTGAGATTGTACATCGATTTCAGACAATTGAGCAACGCGACTATAAAGAACAAGTATCCTCTACCAATGATTGATGATCTCTTCGATCAGTTGAAGGATGCAAGGATATTTTCAAAGATAGATCTTAGGTCAGGATACCATCAGGTAAGGATTAAAGAGGAAGATATAAGCAAGACCACCTTCAGAAGGTATGGTCATTATGAGTTCACAGTGGTGCCATTTGGGTTATCAAATGCACTAGATGTTTTCATGTGCTTAATGAATGGTGTTTTCCGAGAATATTTAGACAAGTTTGTCATTGTCTTTTTGGATGACATCCTTGTATATTCCAAGTCGGAAGAAGAGCATGAACATCATTTGAGGATGGTGTTGCAAGTGCTAAGAGAGCATCAATTGTATGCCAAATTGAGCAAGTGCTCATTTTATCAAAACAAAATTCACTATTTGGGGCATATCCTATCTGAAGAAGGGATAGCAGTGGACCCTGGAAATATTGAGGCCATCAAAGGGTGGACATCACCTAAGAATGTGACATAAGTCATATCCTTCATGGGTCTAGCTGGCTACTAAAGAAGGTTCATTGCAGGGTTTTCGAGGGTTGCTCACCCAATCACTTCCTTGCAAAGAAAAGGGGTAAAATTTCAAGGAAAACATAATGTGAAATGAGCTTCTAGCAATTGAAGCAGTTGTTAACCAATGCTCCAATTATGCGGATTGCTGATCCGAATGAAGATTTTGTGGTTTGCACAGATGCGTGCAAAGAAGGCTTGGAGGAGTCCTTAGTCAAAACAGATTTGTGATATGTTTCGGGTCCAAAAAATTGAAAGAACATGAAAGGCTCTATGCCATTCATGAGCCATAGTACACGCTTTGAAGAAGTGCAGGCACTACCGCATGGGAAAGAGGTTTGAGTTGAGGACATACCATAACATTCTGAAATATTTGTTTGATCAACGAACTTTGAATGCTGGGCATAGTATATGGTTGGAATTCCTCTGTGAGTATGACTTTGATATCAAGCACATCAAAGGAAAGGAGAACAAGGTGGTTGATGCAATCAGAAGGAGAGTGCATGAACTGCATGTTACATCCATTATCATGTATCATACCGATCTTAAAGGCATAATTTCTAAGACTGCAAAAGTTGATTTGCAGTACATGGAATTAGTAACAAAATTGCAGCAAGGTAAAATGCAACAAAAAGCTGAAAATTATGAATTGGGAATTGATGGAATTCTCTTGTATAGAAACATAGTTTATGTACCCAGTTCTCCTGAATTGAGGAGTGTGATTTTAAAAGAAATGCACAATGTACCTTATGCGAGACACCCAGGATATCAAAAAACAGTTTTGGCAGTCAAGAGCCAATATTATTGGCTAGGCATGAAGAGGGAGATTGATGAATACATAGCTAAATGCTTAGAGTGTCAAAGGGTCAAGGCTGAGCATAGACACCCAGTTGGGTTACTGCAGCCCTTACCCATTCCTCAGTGGAAGTGGGAAGTGGTGACAATGGATTTCATCACAGGATTGCCCAGAACAAGCAAGCAACATGATGCAATCATGGTGGTGGTGGACAAGCTTACTAAAGCTGCCCATTTAATTCCTATGAAGGTTACTCACAAGGAAACCAATCTTGCTGATAATTATATGAGGGGAGTAGCATGCTTGCATGGAATACCCAAGACAATTTTGTCTAACAAAGACCCAAAGTTTACCTCAAAGTTTTGGAAGGGGTTATTAAAAGGGTTCAGAACAAATATGAACTTCAACACAACCTATCATCCTGAGTCTGATGGGAAAACAAAAAGGGTGAACCAAGTGATAGAGGATATGCTAAGGATGTATGTGATGGAAAAACCATCGAAATGGGAAGATTATTTACACTTGGTATAATTTTCCTACAATAATGGGTATCAAGCATCACTGAAGATGAGCCTGTTTGAAGCACTTTATGGTAGAAAGTGCAACACCCAATAAGCTGGGACAACCCAGCTGATAGGGCAGTGGTTGGGCCAGAGTTGCTCAAGGAAACGGAAGAGCAAATATTGAAGATTAAATAGAATTTGAAGGCTGGCCAAGACAGGCAGAAAAGCTATGCTGACAAGAACATAACTCACAAGGAATTTAAAGTGGGTGATCATGTTTTCTTGAAGGTGGAAGCCAACAAAAGTTCCCTGAAGCTGGGAAACTGTTCCAAGTTGGCATCCAAATATCGTGGGCCGTTTGAAATCGTAGAGAGGATTGGTCCAATAGCTTATATGCTTTCATTGCCTGCATCTATGTCTATACATAATGTATTTCATGTCTCATTGCTTAAGAAATATATACCTGATGCTAATCATGTTGTTGATTGGAATGTGATTCAAGTGGAGCAAGAAAGCGCTTTTCATGTACATCCGGTGCTCATACTGGACCGGAAAAGCATGCAGCTCTAGAATCAAGCCATAGGGATTGTAAAGATCTAGTGGACCTCGTACGGTCCTGAGGACACAACATGGGAGCACGAAGACGTTATGCGGGCATAATGTCCACATCTTTTTGAAGATTTTGAAAATCTTGTTGATGTTGTGTAAATGAGTTGCACCGAGGACAATGCAAAAATAAGGGGAGGGGATTGTAATATCCCAAGGACGAGCCCCAGTTGTAATTATGAATGTAACATGTTTTGTAGGTTGGTGAGCCAAGTAATTATAAGCTGGTAGGCTTATGTGTTTATTAGGCCGAAGAGCCTAGATGTTAAAGGCCAGGAGCTTGTTTTATACATGTAAATATTCATATTATTAATATAAAAACATCGTTGCGTGTAGACTGACCATGAAGAAAGAGTTATGGGGGACTAAGCCCCACTGGGTAGGGAAAGGGATGGGGTTGTAAGTCTTGGAAAGAAGGGCTAAGCTTAAAAGAGTAATAGAATATCTTATTATTATTCTAAAATCTATAAAAGAGGATATTAATTTATCCTAAGTTCCTATAGGGAAAGGAACGAGCTCCAAGTGGGGGGAAACATGCTCCTGGAGAGCCAACTGTAATCCAAAATGCATGCAGATTTAGGGGTGGGGGCGTTCTCACCATTCGGGGGATTCTGACGATTTCTCACGATGGGAACCATTCAGACCAGGCTGGCCATCCGTTACCCTGATTGACCAGCGCACCCAACAAGTACATAGTAACCCTAGAACGCCATTGTGGAATTCCTGAAACACCTCGAACCTCTGCAAAAGGCCGAATTGATACCCTCGTTGTACACGTACCTGCGGGTTGCCGACGTATTGTCATGTCAGTACTGTTTCCCCACGTCCAGTTTCTGTTGCTGCCATCACCATGCCTGTGTGTTGAGGAGCGAGAGTGAAAAGCAGGTTGTCAGGACTGTGAGCAACTCTCTCTAGGTGAGAGAGTGTGCTGAGGAAGTGAGATCTCTTGGAGGAAGTCCAGTAGCAACTACAGAGCTATGAGAATTCATGATCCAACCTGTTGCTGAAGCCCTGGAAAGGGAGGTGTAGTAGTCGATGGACTGTGTAATAGTGAAGGTGTACACTCCTGGGGTGCAACAAGTATGTGGGGAATGAGAGTCTGTGAGCTGTGGGCGTAAGTGGCTCCTTGGATGACATCCTTCCTGTTGTACTATGCAACTTCCAGTTGTCCCTACCTAGACTAGGAATCCCTTTCCCGATGGAGTTTAGTCCCAGCTCGGGGGTGACCCATTGCTGAGAGTGATGAGAAGTGTGCTCTAAGGCTGGGAGGTTCGTGGAAGGTCTGCATGTAGTTGGTGTACTTCAATTAAAAGATAAGTACCATTTCCAAGTTTGGTTACATGTTGTGTATTTATATATGTTGTTATATTTATGGGTTTTGTCTGTGATTACTGCATGTATGCTTTTACTGTTATTTATGCATTATGTTGTGTGATAGCAGAACGTAAATCATCTTTTAAATATTGGTATGTGTTATTGTCGCTTCCGCAAGAATATGTGTATGAACAAAATGTTTATGTTTGGTTAAAATTGCATTATATATATATATGCTCGAGCATGTTAGTTTTCTGAGGTAGCGTTACCCGACTTGTTGGTGGTTGGGGATGTGACAAATTGGTATCTGAGCGAAAAGTATGTTTACTGAGTGATGTTACCCAATCTGTTGGTGGTCGGGGACGTTACAACATCCAACGATTAACAAATGCTTGTGGAGCAACCGATGGATGTGAAGCTCAAATTCCTTCCAAGCAACTTGAATTGGAGTGTGAATTCCATAACCTACCATAGACTTGTATTCTATCATGGTTCGGTTTGAGTTCAAGCTAACTAGAAGGACATTCAACTTCCTCTTCTAATCCTCCACCTTACTAGTGAAGAGTATCAATAACCGACGTCTTGAATCTCCTATCTTTAGCTACAACTATTGGTTGGCGACGTAATACAACTGCACCTTAGGGATGATTCTCAAATGCCCCTCTGTCCTTGGGATTGAGCTAAGGGTGTGAGAGAGGGAAATTTCTTCCTTGACGTGATGGTGAACACCTTCCCCTGACGTTTGTATCCAAGATTCTTGGTTGGCTTCTCCCTTATGTAGGTCTGGATCAGGTGGGTCATCATCTGTGACCTTCGTCATCGACATAGCCTGTATTTTTTTGGGCTAACTCTTGCAGGAGGAGATTTCTCTATTATTCCCAAGTCGTTATAAAGGAACTTGAATTTGGTTGATGAATACAACTAAAGGGTTGAAAGGATTTTTCGCACACAGTCGAATCTGCAAAGACCTCAGGGTTCACGTGATTGTGCATGTCTGGGACATGGTTCCTGGCCTTTCTCAGCGATAAATAATGGTGCGAAAGATACTTGGACATGAGGCCAACCATCATATTGTACACCAGACAGTTCCCAACTATTGTTTCATAGTGTCAACGTATCCATCACCCATATGCAATATGTTCCCTTATATCATTTTTTGTACTTGCCTAGTTTTCCCATATGGTTTGGGCTCGTGGGAGAGGATCCTTGCGTCGTTGACGACAGAACGATCCAAGTTGTCCCGTCGAGCAAAGGCAAGTTTATAGTCCCTACATGGAAAGTGACGTGACAACCATAGGTTGAATGTTGAAAGGTGACAGTAGCAGAGATTAACATTGACGCAATCCCTTGAATGCGGCAATATCCACAATGTGATTTGGGTAACTAAATGCATAGCCAGAAAGTTGGTAACGGGATAGTAAATCAACTCGGGAAATTAATAAGCAGGCGAGTGGTTAACCAGAAAAACGTGAACAATTGTGAATATTTAAGTGATGGTAACAACAGAGACGTAATGACAGGTAAAAAGGTACTAGCGGATTTTAACGACCCACGTGATGACACAAGAGAAAAATATTTAAATTTCAGCAACATTAAGTATGAGAGGATGTGATTGCGACCTCCCCGGCCACAAAGTGAATATTCAGGTTGGATGACTTGGATAGAACAACGAAGCACTAAGACACGTAGACACATAACACATCACCATGTATTGATGAAAAGTAAAACAAATACATAAATGGAACTAAGAGCGTAATGAAATTGTGATTATGAAGCAGACAAGTAAGGCTTAAGGCGTGCACCATTCACCCAACTAGGTCAAATAACTCCATCGAGTTGCACTTATTTGGCATCTCCAGATTGACGAATTTTCACAACTATAAAAGAAGCAAGCCAATGCATTTGGAGCTTTCCCAAATGTTTCTGATACTTGTTGTCATATAAGAGCTCAAAATCACACTGCACAAATGACTTACGCTTTATATGTTGATCATGCCAGGCCTTTTGTCGGGCTTTCTCCACAGTCTGATGAAAACCTGCTAGGAACCTAGCTTCCTCAAGTTCCAACAATTCCTCCACCCGTGCAACAATGGATTCATCCTCGGTCATCTTGGTAGCTTGTGCAGTGAATAGACTTGGGGTGAGAAAATTAGCTGGGACAACTGCTTTTCGGCCATATACCAGTTGGAATGGGGTGTACCTTTTTAATCGCTTCGTGGTAGTCTGGTATGCCTATAACATAGTCAGAACTCACTCATCCCAATCATCTTGATTTACGAAACAAACCTTAGTCAGCCCCATCTCCAAGATTTTGTTAAATGCTTCCACTATTCTGTTAGCTTGTGGATGGTAGAGACTGCTCTTATGATGTTGAATAAAAAATTATCTAGTAAGGGTCGCTATAGTTTCACTGAGAAAGTGGGCTCCTTGGTCACTTGTCAAGATGCGAGGACAACCAAACCTAGTAATAACATTCTAAAAAAGAAACCATGTTGCGGTGACCATACAGAAATCCCAAACAATCTCTACTTCAACCCAACGATTCAAGTAGTCAGTTGCAGTAATTATGTATCTGGCCTTGGAATGCTTAGTTGTAGGGTTTATCAGATCGATGAAATCAACAACCCATTTTTGAAAATCTTGTAGTGTGTAAATATGGTGCCAATGTAACTCATCACTGCAAGATGGTTTCCCCCCTCTCTAACATACACGACAGACTCGATCATATTCCTTAACATATTTAAATACTATAGGCCACCATAGTCTTGCCTGTAAGATATTTCTAGCATTTGCCTTTCCGCCAACATGTCCTTCCGCAAATTCACTATGAAATTCCCATAGAATATCAGGTCATTCATGGTCAAGCACACAACACTGCAAGATATTATCCAATCCCAATTTGTAGAGTTGGTCCGCAATTAGTTGATAATCTACTGCTCGAACTAGTAGGTGCCTCTTTTTTCTTGCAGAATATCCTATCGGCGTAGTACTGGTAGTCAAAAATAGGGCAATGTCTAACAAATAATAAGGAATTTCCTCAATACGAAACATATCTGCATCTGGGAGCTATTCATCTATAGGTCCACCACTTTCTTCAGACTCTAGGTGAGACAAGTGATCTGACCCAACATTTAACTTGCTAGGCTTAACAATGACCTCAAAAGAGAACTCTTGAAACAATAACAACCACTTGCAAATGCAACCTTCTAACATGGGTTTGTTCACCAAATACTTCAAAGAAAAATGGTCAGTAAAAAACTTAAAATGACTTCCAAGTAAATAATGCCTAAACTTTTGTAAAGCATACACCATAGCCAAACCTTCCCTTTCAGTTTTGGTGTAGTTGCATTTAGCTTGCGAAAGTTTGCGACTGACAAAGTATATAGGATGGTCCAAGTTTCCTTCCATTGGTTGTGTAAGAATGGGACTGAGCGCAGAGGCATCAATATGGACATGAAATTCAACTTATCGGTTAGGATAAGTCAGAATGGGTGCAGTGCTCAATTTCTGTTTTAGCGGGTCAAATGCTTGATCAGAGTCCCAAGTCCAATGAAACCCTTCAGATTTCTTGAGAAGTTGTTCCAAAGGTGTTGTTATGCTTGCGTAACCCTTGATAAATTGATTGTAATAACTAGTATAGCCCAGGGTCCTACGCAACTGCTTGACAGTGGTAGGAGGAGGCATATTGAGAATAACTGCAATATTCACATGATCGATTAACACTCCTTCCCGACAAACAATATGCCCTAACATATTTCCAAATGGTACACATAAAATACATTTTTCCAAATTAAGGGAAATATGTAACTGTCTACAATGGTCCAACATCAAGTGTAATAGACCAATGTGCTCTTTAAGTAAGTTGTATGTAATCCAATCGTCCAGGTATACCTCAAGGAACTTATGAATGAATTCATGGAATGCTACGATCACGATCTGAGAAAATATTGTTGGGTCATTCTTAAGGCCGAAAGGCATAACGTTGTAGGCAAATGATCCCCACTCAGTAGTAAAAGTAGTATTTTTCTTATCTTCCTCAACGATTCGAACCTGATGATATCCAAAGAACCCATCTGTAAAGGAATATGCCTCATTACCTACTACTTAATCCAACACCTCTTCGCTAAAGGGGGTAGGAAAGAGGTCATGTACAGAAGCAGGGTTCAGTCTTATGTAATCCACAAAAACTCGTATATCATTCGTACCTTTCTTGGTTTGTATCATGATAGGACTAGTCCATTCAGCCTTATTGACGGGGAATATAAGCCCAACTATGAGCATTCTATCAATCTCCTTCTTCAGTTTCTCTTTAACTCGTGGATTTAGCTGATATGGCCTATGATTGACTGGTTTTGATTCATGATTTAACTCTATCCTCATCTCCCCTAAATCTCCCTTAATACCTTTTAGTTCTGAGAAATTCATAGGGAACAGATCCTCATGTTCTCGCAACAAAGCCTGTATCTCTATCACAGTTTGTTCATCCCACTAGTCTCCAATAGAGGCTAGCTTAGGGAACAGATCCACATATTCCCACAACAAATCCTATATCTCTGTCACAATTTGTTCATCCCAATAGTCTCCAATAGAGGCTATCTTAGGCTGCTCATCAGCTCCTATATTGAATTTTTGCAACTTCAACTAGGGTTTGGTATAAGAACTACTAACATCATTTGGGATAGTATATTTAACCTCCCTAGTCCCTTCGTATTCCTGAAATGCTAGATGCCTAAGTTCCTCAAGGTCATCGAGATCTTGTGGGTTTCTATCAACAATAAGATAGACTATAGGTAACCGAGCAGGGGATGGGTAATGACTATGACGAAGGAGGTACTCATGTCCAGGACAGATAGTAGGAGGATGTACAGGCTTAACTTCATCAACAAAAAGTGTTTTCTTAATCTATTGCAAAGCTAAAGTGATTTTAGGGGACTTACCCAAGAATAATAAGTCTTGACAGAACTGTCATTGAAGGATTTCCTAGCAACCCGTTTGGCATCGAGCTTCCTCATGTATATACCAAGTAGCTGGAATTTGTCACAAGGAATGAATAAACTGATGTACCCACAATTGAGAAGGTAGTTGTGCAACTTCCCATACCTGAATACAGTGCGCTACATGCTCCCTTAGATTCGAAATCCCATCATATATTTCCAAAGCTTACTAGTCCAAATTCAGTGAAGTAAGTTGTGAAGAGGGAATGAAGCGATGTTGGATGGCACACTTTGCTTCATCCTAGGAAGATAAAGTACCCTTATGAGTGGCCCACCATCTAGTTGAAGAGGATCGTAACACAACATCCAATACAAGAAGTCTTTGTTATGGTGCAATTTTAGCCTCTAATTCAACTAGAAAAATGGCCAAATCTTAAGTGCCATCGTACACAGGGTGTTCTCTAACCTCAGATCCAATCCACTTGGATGCTCTAATAGTCGCACAATGTCATGAGAAGTTTTCATATATTCCATGTTTCCAATTTCCAAATACTACTTATGAATCTCCCCCTCCAGACAAATGCTACGCCAACTTACCGAGACATCTACAGTTGGGTTAATGTAATCCACTCGCTTTCTTGTAGTCAGAATGTAGAGATGATCCAGGGTATCCTCTTCCATATTCCTCTCTACTAGATCTGTAAAATGGGGACCTCGGTAGGGATCTAGTGGTTGGGTTACTTTCTACCATCTTCTTCAAAAGGTCATGAGTTCCTTCTTAAGATCTATAACAACACAATTCTTAGAAGCCTCATCGATTCCAATAAAGCTGGGTATGAGTCCTTTTCCCCCATGATATCTATAACTTCGAAGTCGATCATTGTCTTGACTCCATCAAATAACACTTCAACATTCTGCAGCCTCCCAATAGGGTAGATATAATACTGATTGGCCATCCGCAACTGAATGGGCGAATAGGCCAGCTTGGGCTTACCCATGGCTTCCCAAGTTTTCTTTGGTAGGATGTTGACATCAGATCCAAAATCTAACATAACATCATTAATTTCGTAACCGACAATGTGAGTATTTAGTCTAAATTCCCATTCGTTTCTTTGTTTCTTTCTTTGTATTCTACCTGTATGTATTTCGAGAAGATGAGCAACAATAAACTCTTCTCGACTCGTTTCAATCTCTAAAATCCCCTTGAGCTTGTTCTGCAACTCTCTAGTGAGTTGGTTGTCATCCTAAATATCAGAAAGTAAGTGGAACCACAATTCAATAGTTTGTTGGGGTCTCACTAGAGGATCTTTCTGTGCCACACAATGCTCCATAAGTTTAGGTTAAGGCTCATGGCTTGAGTCTGCAGGTATCGATATTGCAGAATTAGAAACTTGTCGGAATATATCAATAGCATCCTTAAAGAGCTGTTTGTGCACCAAGGGGGTCATATCTCACATCATTTGGTACCGCCTTGCAGATCTTACTTTGAGTTCAGTTGTCAACATCAACACCATTTTTTGCTCCTCCTCTAATAGTAATACTAATATTGGGTCCCTTTTCTTCAATGACAAGTTGAGGTTCTGACTTTATCAAATTGGCACCTCATTGTCTTACGTGATCCTCCCATTTCACAATCAACTTGGGACAATCCTCGGTGGCATGGGTGTTTTTTCTACAATGGGAACACCAAGGATGTCTCTGAAGAGGACAATCTCGAGCGAGATGTCCCTGCTCATCACAATTATAACACTGAGCTAGCCCTCTTTCGCTAGTTCATCCACCTATGAAACCTCCACCACCTCTGCGTCCTCCTCCAAATCCTTGAGGAACTTTGTTAACCTTGAATGCAGACAGATCTAGTCTGTCTACAAGAGCATCCAACGCACGATACTGTTTGGTGGTGTGAGTAGGTGACATACAAAATTCACAATAGATTGTGTTTGTAATGGGGGTGTATTTTTGTAGGATTGGGCAATGCTGAGGGGCGTGTTCACAACTTCAACATATTTCACAATAGTCATTATTCTTAGTACCCTGATGGTTTTGGAAGGGATGGTACTGCACAGGCCATGGAATGGTGTTGTAGATGCAATTTGCACAAATCCTTAAGATGATCCTATTGGTGGAGGTTCCATGGGTTGCGGGGGGTCTTACACCCCTCAGTCTGAGACATTCCGTCACTATATGCCCCTTAGTATAGCAACCCGTACACTAGAGTTGAGGGCGAGCATCTCTAGGAATGGTCAATTCTTAAATCTTATCAGTCAAGTGGAAATTTGGCCTTGCATTTGTGTAATATTATAGTCATTGGGTGGTATTATTACCTGCAAGCTACTAGGATATCCCGCCATCACCTCAATTTTCATATCCTATTCTAGGGCTTCCCCTAATGTAGTTATCCGTTGTTGGGTTAATGGAATCTAATTTAATGGTAAAATTCCTTGAATGAACCATTTCCATTGGTGGTCTTCATGAATGGGGTTGGCTAATTTTCCTATCGTGTCTTTGAATATTTGGTTATACTCCCAAGCAGATTGGGCTTGGATTGGGGTAGTTTAAATTCAATGATAAATTTTTGTTTGACTTGTGGTAAAGGAAATGGTTGCCCCTGGGGATTCCTTGGTTCGATGGATTTCATATACCATTTTAATGCTCGACCCCTTAATGTGGTCTGAAACTCAACTAGTTTATTAGTATCCAAAGTTCCATGAGACCTCCAGATGGCCTCACAAAAGAATCAATGTTGTTCCACATCCTCATCCCCTTTATCCAAAAATTTTGGGTATTGGGTGAGGGATCCGACATGTTGATGCACCATGGGAGGATTTGGGGACCATATCAAGATAAATCCTAGAGATCTGAATTGCGATAACACTAAATAACTTGCGAGACTACTGCTATTGACACCACTCGAACTGGTTGGACAAAAATGAGGAGAAATGACAAGAATTATGGGAGAGTTTATTGTAGAATTTACTGGATTGGAAGATTTTGCTGAGGGATTGGGCGATCTAAGGCTGGTTCCTGTGTCTTCAGGACAAGATTCTTTCACCTGGGGGGTCGCATTAGGAGGCCATATCCTATCAGGTCATGTAGTATACTTCACATCTTCGAGTGCTGCAGGGGTTGATTCTCCCGTAACTTCTTCAAAGGTCACAACTGAGTCTTGATCCTCGCTGGTGACTCTGATCTTGAATATTTCTTCCAAATTTTCTCCATCTCGTCTACTCTCTCCAGATCTCTCATCTTTCTCTCCAAACTTCTCCTTCAACCATTGGCTGGTCAACCTTCCACGTAACTACAACTCTTTCAAGTTCTCTAACTCTCTTGTATGACTTCTCTTGAGGCTAATCTCCTTGCGCGACTGATCATGCCTCTTCATCAACTTTTGCATCTGCTCTCACCATAGCTTTTCAAGCACCACAACCCTTTTTTGATCCCGCTTGTCTCTGACACTCTTCTCATGATGACCCCCCATACCTCAAGAAATTTTGTATCCTAACTCATGGATCCTCGCTTAAATCACCCACCCCTCATGCACAAAGGGTTTTACTCATCCATTTCAACCAAAGGAACCAATATCATTCCTTCTTCAACAAACAAGATATTCATGCACAATGGAATTTCTCTCAGTGATCTCCCTTGGGCTCCCTCGTAAAATATTGCTTCTGCCTTTGAGAATGACTGGTGATTTTCCACGGAAAATTCAATGATGTATCCTTCCAGGGTAGTTTAGACCCAAAAGTCCACAATTTGAGAAATCTGGTGATCCAATCAATGAAGAGCAGCGAGTCGCTCAATCGTCCAATTAAATATTTTCTTGACACGATCTTTAAATTATGTCTCTTCTTGCAACCGATCGAGCCACTGATAGACCTCTTATGGGAATCAAATCCAGAAGATCTCATACTGATCAGTGGCTGGTTCATAATAGAAGACTGCATCCTTCACAGCCCTCAAATTTTTTTGTCGTAACTCAATTTCTTGAAATATAAACTCCTCACACCTTCTTTCCCACCATATTTCAATGTTAGACTTAAAGATGTGATGTTGTATCCTCTAAAACTCGCTCAGAATTCAGGTCTCGACAACGAAACCATTTGTTGTCGCGGAACTGGAGACGGAGGTTCTCAGAGGTTACCAGCAAAGGTATCGTTTTAGTCGAGTTGCGCTGACATATTCAACCTTTCGCAAGGGAAGGAGGTCTCACCTGAAGCACAACCAAGACTTTAAGTGATAAAGTGAATTACAGAGGACACATCATCAGATCTAGCACATCATAGCACAGTTCCATACTTATATGTAAAGAGATCATAGCATCAGAAGCCTTAGATTGATAAAGAGAGTAAAGAGTTTGTGTTGCTCAATGTTAAAGTAAACACATACATTACAAAAGTTGCTAAAACAGTAACACAATTAGTAAATACACAACACAAGACAAATTACACAAGAAAGAGACCATACATTCATCCTCGTAATGACAAATTTTAAGTGTTCGAATAATCCATCATATATTCATACCCCAGACTGTCATACACATAGTTGTTCTTCATATCAATACTTATACAATAGGATTGGGAATGAGATATCTGATCCAGACTCTCACATTCTGTGTAGTTGTAATTCTTGCTCAATAATGCTCAATAAAAACAAAGCTCAAAACCCCACAACAACAGAGCAACAAATGCAAAACTAGAACAAAAACTTAGAACAAAATCGAACATAAAAGAACCAAATCAAACCCCAACCTATTACATAACTCCATGCTTTATAGCTTTTCTGTGGGGCTTATTGGCTTCTTGATTTCGCTATTATGCTTTCTTGATTCCACGTTCTTCTGGCATACGTTCAAATGTTCCATATCTTTCTGCTTCTTCCTCCAGCCAGTGCATCATTCTTTTTCCTTGCTGACGTACTGACAATTAGCTTTCTGCCCCTTGTATCTAATGTTAATGTGCATTAGATACCTTTATGCGTCCGCAAAACCGGTTCTTCAAAACAGAGGGCCCAACAAGTAACCAAATGGATTGTGCATTAAATTGTCAACTCGGGGTCCAAATGCTTGCAAGATCCTGTGCACTATATGTTCAAGCTCCAGGTTCCTCATTTGTTATTGGTTTTATTATCATGCTCCTAATGAATTGGAAATTCACACTTGTAGAATAAAACATGCTTGAAATGAAACACACTGGCATAAATCAAATGCTTTTAAATACTAATATATTGTCAGTAGTAAAAGGAATTGAAATAAACATGGGTAAAAACAGAATTGGAAAGAATACACTAAAAATGAAATTGAAAAACTATCTAAAGTACTCAGCATGTTGTTCCAATGGAGTGAGCTTTGTCTCTCAAGAACAAGGCACTAAATTTAAACTAAAACAACGTAAATCAAATCAAATCACTCACTATACATAAAACTATGAAACTAATATTTACATTAGAACATGATCTCATGAAATTTGTATGTTATGCCATGATAGTTCACATTGTATGCTCTAAGCATCCTCCCCTGAAACAAAGATGGCACTCTCTTTTATACATGAGCTTGCTTAAAACATAAAAAATAAATGTCTAAATATAGATCCACTTGAGAATCAATGAATCTCTAGTGGTTACAACCATTTTCTGAATATAGCAAATGATTTCCACAATTCTTGCTATTTCCCATCGAATTTTAGAGTGGCATTGACTTTCAAATTCA
>ML801758.1:39284-62414 GCA_009831015.1 Picea engelmannii
GGAAAAGAGGGTAGAAAAAGATGGTAAAATTATGACTCATCAATGCTCTTGCTTATACTTCCCGGATGCCTAATATGAAACATGCACACATAATCATGTATCAAATCATGTTTCTTATAAGGTTTACTTCCTTCCCTCAACTTCCACACCCTTTTTCAATCTTACTATTCGCAACCACTAGGTTATCACCCCTACCCCCCCTATGAATCGTCTCTCTTGTCATGGCAAGGGTCGAGTATACTACAACTTGTATGAGTCACCCATCATTATGTGATTACAAATGGCATTGAAAGTCCACATAATATCCCTAGGGGAGTAAAATTATAACTCTCATTATCTCCCTAACTTTTGGCATTAGGCTCTATGCCCCCCTTAGCATCAATTGGGCTCTCTAGATCTAAGCCTCATCTAGATGGTACTTTCCCCCCTAGACATCTAGTAGGTACACGACTCCTTGGCATCTTGAAAGGTTGGCCTAAACCCCCTTCACAAATCCAATCGAGCAGCCATAGGCATAAAAAATCTATCATCACATCTCCACCAATGAGTATAACCTTCACCATATTGTCAAAATTTCAACATCCCGAGAGGTAAGGGAACCATTGGTATAGCACTAGTGATTGAGTTTCTCACCAACCCATAAAATGATACTTATGTAGAGATATTTTCTTCATGGATATGCACTCCCGTGAGATATTTAATGAACCATCCCTCTAGGCCCATGGAGTGTCTCTCTTGTCTAGCTCCCCCTCACGTCATAAAACCAAAGCATTAGTTATAACATGACACCATTATATCATGAATAATAAAGAACTGCATGCAATCATAAGAACATACATAGCCATATAATCATGAGTAGAAAAAAAATACATGCTAACTAATGCATGGCATCATAAGTAACATTATACCATCATGAACAATAAAGAGACGCATGCTAACTATTGCATTCCATCATAAAAACACACATCCTCATATCATCATGAATAGAAAAGAACCACATGCCATCGTATGTAACATAACATCATTATATCATCTTGAATAGTAAAGAGTCGCATGCTAACTACCACATGCCATCATAAGAGCATAACATCAACATGAATAAAATAGAACCACATTCTATCAACTACATGTCATCATGAGTAGTATATAGTTGCATGCCATCATCATAAGAAGCATAAAACCACATAACATCATGTCATGATAGTCAACACAACACAGAACATATATGGAAACATAATAATTGGTAATGCATGAACCTATATGTAAATCAAATCACAAATATTACATCTCATACCATAGTAAAAGATAATCTCAAAATATTAGTTTCGTATTGTAAGGCATGTGCATACAGAGCCTCGTAAAAATAAATATAAATACAAAAATTCATTCTAATTTACTTTTTTAGTTACTGTTCAAGAATAATAATAATGTTCAACAGTATAATAACATGCAGTATAATAATGAACAACAACATAATGAGCATAATGAACAACAGTATAAGGGAATGCATAAGGTATTTACCTCAACCTGATGCTGAACCTGAGGCTGATGGATCCTGCCCAAACTGAGTAACCTCCCAGTCGACTAGGAACAACCTCTCTAACTTCCTAGCTCCAGGAATCCTTACGATTTCCTGGCCCCCGAGCCCAAATTTCTCAGCAACAACGGTGCCCCTGTGAGAGTCCTCAAGCAAAATTGTTGCAGCCAAAACAATTTCCTCCCCTCCTCCTTCTTCCTCTCCCAATTTTCTTACCTTGCCATAAAACCAAAAATATCACAAAACCCAAAAGATCCTCCTTCCCGAGTTCTCCCTTCTCCCTTATCTTCCTCCCTCGAATCCATTTCCCCAACCGCCTTACCCCCCATTAATTTCTCAACCAACTTATCCCTCCCATTAATTGGTTCAACTACCAATAATAATAATTTTATAATAAAGTGTCCATAAATCTATTTTAATAATTCATTAAACTAATATTTACCATTCATGATAATTAAAGAATTAATTAGGGTTGTTACAAGTATCTAGGTTAGTTCATGCTAGGTTCACTAGTCCTAGCTAAATATAACAGAGACAGAGCACTACATAGTGTTAGACAACAAGAAAATAAGAGTTTTACATCACCAAGCAAAGTAGGATCTAAACTAGATTTGGAAGAAGAGAAATAGAAAAACATATGATCTGTTTCTATTAAAGAGCTTTCCACGTGATTGTTGACATGGAAGAGCAAGATGAAGAGGATATGATAAATCCAAGTTACCTACACATAAGACAAGAAAAAYATTTCAATACTYTATGATACAAAGCCTTAGATCTAGTTCAAGTAAGAAAGATAGAAACCTTCTAATCTATTTGATTACCAATGAGAGAAATCAATTGTGTTCAAATAAACACCATTAAACCAAGAWATGTAAATGTGGTTGTGGGGGAGAGAAATGRCATTCTATTATAAGAAGAATGAGATTACATATATGAGATCATAGCTTTGAGTGGTGAGATGGCTTTAAGTCCTTTCTCCTTTGGTTTGTTCCTCTTAAGGCTTTCTTTGGTCCAATCGTCCTAAAGAAATCTTAAAGATCTTCCTCTCCTCAATCTTCCACAATAAAATTGGGCAAGTAGAAGCAAAGGTGTAACTTTAACAACCTTTTCAATGAAAATAGAAACATGCTAGCATAAGTTTGATATACTCCACAAACCAAGATCCATAATCAAGTGCATAAGAACCCCTCTTATAAGCTTAGGGATCCTCTTAGGGTTTTTACATCAAGAGAAGAAAAAAAACTAACATTTTCCCAAAGATTTGCATTTCTCAAATTCTATACTAAATATACCATGTTGCAATTTGTTTTGAGCGTAAAATTTGTTGGTACATGCAAGCTAAATTTTAGAAATAACATACCCTCATGGGTTAGTGACGGGCTTTGTTTTTTCCATCTTTTGATCGTCCTTTTCATCTAGATAATCATCCTTTTTCTTATCCTTTATACTCTTTTGTTACCATTTTGATAATTAAATCCAAGAATTAAGGCTCAAGGTAATATTCATTGTGAATTCTATGGTTTCATTTGATTTTTTTTATTGAACCTTAGACAAAGGATGGCATGCTTTGTATTTATCTAAGTTGAATAATGAATTAAGTGGGTAGTTGTTGTAGATCCAATTGTTGCATATCCATTTGCTATGTGTTTGCATGCTGCAAGTCCATTGTTGCTGGTCTATTTGCTACTAGTCTATTGTCTACATGACTGTGAATTTCAAGGAAAGCTTCGATCACTACAGGTTATATGGAGGGTCTTGCTACGGATCGATGGAGGCAAAACAATGTGGTTTAGAATGTGAATGTTGCCAACGAAAATACTACAGATACCATATAACCATGTTTTTAATTCTCTTTTCCAAGACGGTTATGCAGTTACATCAACATATTCACCAATGCATAATCTAGGATCGGATCTACCAATACATCTTGTTTTCATTTTCATTTGATTCTATACTTGTTTTGAAACAGATTGACAATCTTCAATTCATTTTTATTAGTTTGTTGACGTGGAGAATGTATAAAAACATACATATTCCTTTTCTGAGGGGATGGATGAAAGTGAATGGAATATGATGAAAGGACATTTTGAGACTCTAAAATAAAATCTATGTTTCTATTTTACAAAGTTTGTTGAGCTAGATTTTAACATTTACCAAGTGATATGTTGATGGTGTGTTGAGTTTATTGTCACTGTAAGTACCTTCTAACACCGTGTTCTTTAGAGACAAAGCTCACTAAAAAAGAATAGGTGCTAGGTATTTTTAATTTTTCTTTCTGTTTTGAATTCTGTATCCTAAGAGTTGCTTTTATAGTGATTGATAAAATTATTTCACATTGAATTAATTTAACTTCTTATAATTCATGCAGTTTCATTTTCAGCCTTGAGTTGCTTGTAGAGTTTGATTTCATTATTTTCTATGAAAGTGTTTTTATATAGTCAAATCTTTATTTAGCAAGTAATTTCATATATGAATTAAACATAGGATTTATGGTTTCAATTATAGTGAATGCTTAAGTAGGAATAATATTTATTTCTATCTTAGGTAAAAGGCATTATAGATAATCAAAGCAATTGAGAATGGTGCATGACATCTTGAAAGCACTTATACCTTTGGTTGACATAATAAATGCACAAGTAATATAGAAATCTCTAATATTACTAGTAAGGTATTTATTTTACCTATCATTTTTGGCACTATTGCCAAGGAGATGCCAAAGGTTCATAAATTTTCTTTGCATTGATTTAGAAACAACACATGGTATGGGGATCAACAGGAGGAACTATCGATTACCCTCTCCAGGAATCTCATACGTAGTGTTATGCATTTAGAATTAGGGCATACATATGCATGAATTGTGTAAGAGAATCAAAAGGTTGATTCTGTGGTGCAATAAGAACCACTCAAATTACTAACACACTGGAAGGAAAATTGGTAACAGGAGGAAACTTAGGGGTAAAATCTAGATCCCAACCATATCTCGAGGAAGAAGTTGATAAATCCAATCATGTAGCAACAAATCTTGAAGCGAGTACCATAACTTATGCTAAACTTGTACCTTCTACTATCGAAATTGTAAGAATAGAAGAGCTAATTAGTGGTTAGGTGGTGTTAGACTCTCAAGAGAATCCAATTCAAGATGGCAAAGTTTTCAGCAGAATCAATTCCTTTTGAGGAATCTATAGCACAAGAAAGGTCAACTTTTTTGAATGTCAATCATTTGAACAAAATGGCAGAAGAAGGAGGAGCTTCTAACAAACAAGACCCTAGGAATTTTGAATTTCCAATTCAAGATTATGGGGGAATGGTTGAAATGAAGAATATTCCACCTTCAGTTATGCCAAATTTTCATGGCCTTGCTAGTAGATTCAAATACTTTTCTCTTCGAATTCGATGTGCTTTGTCATAGCTATGATAATTTTTCAGATGTTGAGATTGTTTCCTGCCACCCTCAAAGATGAAACACTTCATTGGTTCATGGGGATTGGTGGAAATACCATTCAAACATGGGAATAAATGCAACAAGTTTTTTTGAAAAAGTATCAAGCCTACTACAAAGCCAAAGAACTATAAGAACAAATTTTCAAGATGACATAGAAAGAAGATGAAAGCTTGGAAGACTATGTAGAGAGATTTCAGTTCAATTTATAGAGAACAAAATAACATAGGTTAGATCAAGATACTCTTCAACTTATTCTCTTAAGAGGGAACTGAGATAAGTGCACTAACTTGTTGAATTTAATGGGAGTAGGGGATGTTTCCCAGTTGTCTTATGAGGACATTTGTGATTTATGTGAGTGTTTCTCACAAGGAAATGGAAGGCATGAGAAATGTCCTAGGGACTTTGTTGCTAAAATTACCAAATCATCTAGGGGAGGAGTCACCTGAGTTGAAATTGGAAATATTTTAGAAGATTTCAAGATTGATATTCTTATCTCAGCCGAGTTCTCACCTGGATGTGTTGAAAGAAAAGAAAAAACATGATGAGGTAGATAGCCTTATCGATTTTGTGTTCCAAATGTCTGAAGAAGCATCCTTTGAGACACTTCCCATTAAACAAAGCAAAAAATTGTGGCATTTGTGAGTAGAACCATGCAGCCCGTAGCTGCCATTCATTACTGGAGTTGAAGGATGTGACAAAAGGGTCCACTAAGGGGACATAGTAGATCTGTTTGGTTTCTCAAAAATAGCCATGGTAGCCATGACCACTAGGTATGGTTCAAGACCCATCATCTCAATTTTATAATTCATTTTACGCTAACATTTAATATCCACCTCAGAATTAGTATCCACCCATGCCATGGCAGTTGTGGGCTCCTCAACAAGCTCAAAACCAACCTTGGAAACAATGTTGGAGAGGGCCCCCATTTAGAAATATGCCACAACTGCCCTTAACAATTCCAACAACCTCAACAAACTTCATAGCCCCAAAAATTCCCACAACCACGATTGCCTCAATTACCTTCATCTAATTCTTCACAAAGGCCTCCTCAAAGTCTCGCTCGACCAATTCCTAACCCAAACAATAAAGTGCCTCATCTAGCTTACAATGTTGAGTTTCTAGATTACCTCACTTACTTTGTCTTCCCTATGGAATATCAAGACATCCATTTACGATCAAGGATATTTTTTAATAATAGGATTTCCCCAATCATCTCAGAGAAAGATGATGAATGAGTTCAAGACCCTGCATAAAATCATGCTATTGATCCTACTTATCACACTCCCATATTAGTGAAAATCAATTCCCCAAGAACCTTACACTGACCACTTCTTCCCTATCCAGAGAGGTTAAGTTTGGACAAGCTACTTACTCAACCTAAGCTTGATTTCTTGGGGGAGTTGGGAAATGTGTGCGTAAAAATTCCCTTATTCTAGGCAATCAAAGATGTCCTTATCTATGCCAAATTTGTCCGAGAACTATACATGAGTAAACTTGGTAGGAAGAAGAAGGATTTGCAAATTTTCCATGTTATTGGTCATTTAGTCAACTTAAAGCTTGGGAAGACTTTTATGACCAAACATACTGACACATGAAGCCCCATAGTTGATGTCCACATAAACAACATTCCTATTCCTAACACTTTGATTGACTTAGGGGATATCATCAAGGTCATGACTAAGGAAACCATGGAGAAACTTTACCTACCTAATTTACACCTAACTCGAACGGTCCTTCAATCAACTGATTAATCCATCGTTAAGCCCAGAGGGATACTTGAAGATGTAGTAATATCCATCGATTAGTGGGAATACTTGATAGATTTCATGGTCCTTCATCCAAAATCCAAACTAGGGGCCTACCCACTAATCTTGGGAAAGATTTGGCTAGACACTTTATATGCATACATTGGTTGTAGATCCAGGGATATGACCATTTCCTATTGTAACTCCACCAATAAACTTACCTTGTACCCTCCTACCAAGTGCTTGCATATCAGGAAATTCTCATGTTAGTGGGGGATGAGGACAATGAAGATGAAAATATTCAACCTCGACTTACACTTGACTAAGATCTCACTTGCAAGGATGAGACTGAGGATGATTTGATCAAGAATTTCATAACCAATCCCTACTTATCTGAACACCCAACTTTCCCATTTCTTTGTCGTATATTGGACAAGTATCTTCAAGAAAACTGCTCATTAACTTACTCTATCCTTTCAATTAAACTCCATACCTTCCCATTTATATGACATAACAAAATATTCTAGTACACCAATAGAAATTATCCCAAGATAAACATTGAATATCTATCCTAAGTCAGAGGCCTAGGAGTATATTGATATGAAAGGGATTCATCCCGATCTTTATACTCATAATATTTGCATTAGGAATGAATCCCGACCCATTTGACAAACTCAGTGATGGATGGATAATGTGGTGAAAGAGATAGTGAAAGAAGAATTACAAAAAATGTTGATTGTAAATTTTATCTATCTTATCTAAAATATCCAATGGGTCTCACCACTAGTAATAATACCCAAGAAAAATGGTAAGTTGTGCATTTGCATTGACTACAAAGAATTGGATACAACCACTTTAAAGGACCATTTTCCTCTCCCTTTCATCGATCAAGCCCTTGACACCTTGGTTGATAAAAAGTTATTTTCCTTCCTTGACGGATTTAATGGATACAACCAAATTCAAATTGCCCTGCAATATCGAGGTAATACAACCTTCACTTGTCCATGGGTAACCTATGCTTATCAAGTATTACACTTTGGATTATGTAATGCCCTATGTACTTTCCAATGATTTGTCCTTGGTATCTTTTAAGATGCAATTAATGCTTGTGTAAGGGTTTACATGGGTGATTTTACTCTGTATGGAAACACTTAGAAGGAATCCATGGATAACCTAGAGTTAGTTCTCATATGGTTCCAGGAAATAAATATTTCTCTCGATCATGAGAAGCGCCACATGTTACTAACCAAAGGAATTGTTCTTAGTCATCATATCTTTCCTTCAGGTATTGAGGTAGATCCAACAAAAAATGATTTAATTTCTCACTTTCCTATCCCAAAATCTCAAAAAGATGTATACAACTTTCTAGGACATGTTGGTTACTATTGACGTTTCATTGATAATTTTACAAAGATAGTATCTCCAATGATTAAATTGATTTCTAAAGATGTGGATTTTCATTGAACTGATTAGTGTCAACTTGCTTCTAAAACTCTGAAGGAAAATTATTAGTAGCACTTGTATTAAAAAGACCAAAGTGGTCCTTGCCTTTTCACATTTCTAGAGATGGCTCTGATACAACTATTGGTGTAGTTCTTGGGAAAAAGGAAGATCAACAACCATATGCCATCTACCTCGTCAATACAAATCTTACTCTTGTTGAATTAAAATATATCGTAACTGAAAAGGAGTTTCTTGTTGTTGTCCATGCTATTAATAAAATTCATCATTATATAACTATCTATCATATATCTATGCATACTGACCACTCTGTCATCCATTATTTGATGAATAAACCTATTACTAATGGTAGAGTAACAATATGGTTGTTGTTGTTGACTTTCTTTCCAATGATGGAGATGTCATTCCTATTGAGGATGTTTTTCCCAATGAACACTTGTTTGTTGTTATTGTTCCTTGAGGCGTTCTTGGCTAGGGAAAAGTGTCAAGACACCATATGGAGAATTGGAATCTCCTCACTTTAGGCTAGTATGAAAGAATTCAATTTCAAATGGGGGTAACCCTTAATCTTCACTGATTTTCTTTTTAACACTTATTTTTACGGGATTTCAAAATAATACACAGTAGTGTTGAGAGTGGATTGATTGAATTATATGAAATCTAAAACACCATTCTTTTGGTTTCACAAGCCACATTTATCCTATTCTATCAGACATGAAAATAATCAAGACGAAAGGCATATATGCTATCCTTGGAGTCAGACTTCAAATATTAACATGTAATATATAAGTATTACACATATGGCTTAAATGTTAGAGAGAAATGGTAGTCTAAGACATTACAAACAATGAAATGAAAATCCACAAGACATTTATAAATGATTCTTATAGTTTAGAATCATTCATAGAAATACAAGGAAACTCGTGAAGTAAAAAATAGGAGACCAATGCATAAAACAATGAAGTAATAAATTCAAAGCACTGCAATCAATGTCTCAGCATATTCATACTTTCAAATTCTTAAAATATTTTCAAGATTCACAGGACATAGGTTTGTCTGATATTAAATATCAACCACTGTATAAATATATCACATCAACCTTCAAAAATTCACATGCAATCACATAAAAAAATATTTAACAAGTCTCATATTTCATTAAGCAATTGTAAATCAAGAAAAAGTTCACTGTACAACTTCTTAATGATAAAAAAAAAAGCTTTTGATAAAAATGAAAGTAGTTTTTTATGAACTGATAAAATAGAGGGATGAATCCTTTGAGACCTCACAAAATGAGTCCAAGCTCTATTACAAATATTCAATCAAAATATCCATCCTCAACTTGATCAAACAAGAAAATTTGAAAGTGATTTTTTTCCTCTCCATTCTCCAAAGTGTCGAACCTCTCGAAGTCTTTCGACCTTGGTTTTATAGTTTTATTCTTCCAACTGTTTCTTCTTTCTTCAATTGTATTTTTACTCCAAATAACACGAACTGGGTGATGTGGGGAAAATCGATCTGGAAAATAACCACTTCAGTAATGAACAAGAATATAAGAACATCATGTTGTCTTTTCATTATTTTCTTCTTTATCATTTGCTTTCCTAGTGTTGTGACTTATTTTTCGCTTGAAGATGTTATGGCTTCCCCACCAAGTGGTATTCAGTTCTTGGATCTCAACTAAGCTCTTTTTTTCCCACATTTTACTTGCAGGAGAAGAAAATTCCCACATTTTTTCTGTGTGCCATATCCAATTTAATATATAAATTAAAACAAATAGGAGGTTGGGCTTTAAATAGATTTTTAACACCAATTAAAATTCCAAAGTCAAGAAAATAACTTATTGACGATATGCTTCCTTGTAAGAGCTCTCGACTCTTCTTCTAATGCTCCCAAGTTGATTCAAATAGCCATAAAATATTCTTCATATAAATGACTTTCTAATAAACTCAATTCTTTGGAATGTAGGCCTACTTTGCAAAGAGAAGAAAATTGACTCTTAAAATGCTTTTACATCTTCATCCCCTAAATTTCATTTATCACGTGCAATATGTATCAATTCCTTCTTGACATTAACCTTTCATCGTTCATGATCATGGTAGTTCTATCTGTAACTCCAAAATAGGTTAATGACTCATGAGTTAAACTATTCCGAAATTGAACAACTTGACTTACGACTTCATCTTTTTGAAAAAAATATAGCCATATTTTATTGATATCCAACTTTACATTTTTCATCAGAGCTTTGATTTGGTGAAATAACTTGAAAAATGGTTTGAACTCGATCATTTGGTTAATAAACTTATTCCAAATTTAAAACTTTGCACCAGTTAAACATTGTTTTCCCACTATTTTCTTTAGAGTATCTTTCACAAGCTTCTTTAGTTCGTCATTTGCTTGCATTATTGCCTTATGATGTGATTTTATTTGAGCTATTTGTTGATGCAAATTTTGAATAAACAACTCATTTTCTTTTAACACAACATTCAAATTAATAACCTTTTCTTCTTCTATCATTCTTTTCTTCTATGCATTTTGGATTTTTTTTGGCAGCTCTAAAAATTTGGTATTGTAGGTAGTTATTTGTTCTAGCATCTCATCAACATTTTCCTCATTACTAGACATGTCCATTAATTTATCACCATTATTTAAATCTTTAGATATTTGAAAAAATTATAACAAGGTCTAGTTTGAGATGATTTTTTCAGTACATTTTTTTCTTAATTTATCAACTTCCATTGAATAATCTTCTACAATCATAACCCTTTCTGCTTCAAGTTCATCAATCTTTTGCATAATATGTCCATTTTGCTCTCTTAGTGTTATATTCTCCTGGATTACTGATTCCTTCTCAATATTGGGTGTTATCAATTCTTGCGATTGTACATGTTCTGACTATGAAAACTTTAACTTGGATCTCTGATTTTTGTATCTTTTGATTCTAACAAATACTTGACACTTTCGGTCTCACCATATCTAGTTCCAAAGATAACAATATTTCCTTCTAAATATTTTGTGTTAGTCATTCTTTCTTTATTGATCATTTTCTCATGATTTAATTGTTTGTCCAATCTTTGAACCATTGCTTGGAGTTTTTTGACACTGACGATTCACTGAATAAATTTATTACATACTATTTCTCCAGTCCGCATGTGCCATTCTATCATATCTACAACATTCATATGATCAATATTTACTTGAAAAAGGGTGGTTTTATATTCAACTTTACCAAAATTTACTTCTTCATTTGATGTCTCAGGCTAGAGGATAACCATATTAAACTACTTATTTTCCTAATCAGTGGAAGTCAAAAGTCTCGGGACTATTGAATTCTTCAGAAGTATTTGTGAAATCATTTATTTTTATTCTTCAATTTGTGTCATAGACACCATCCTCTATTTTTTTGTTGAAAGGCTCTTCCCTTTCATAAAATCTTGAGTTATTGGTGTTGGAGAGGCCTTTACCATTACCATGGACTTAACTGGCTCCGAGGATTTCCATTTTTCTAAAACGACATCTATCTCTTCAAATAACCCTTTTTGGAAAATTACTTATGGGTCTTGCTTTGAGAACTCTAACATGGATCTCAATGGCTATGATTTTGAATTGAGAACTTTTGGTCCCTTAAGGTCAAGCTCGCTTGCTTCTCCTTCTATGCTTCTCTTATTTCTCGATTCTTGTTGTTATGGAGTTTGGACGAGTAGAATTGTTTCTTGTGGGATCTGGCCTTAGTTCTTTTTTACCCTTACTTGATTGGTAACAAACATATTGGTGATTGATTCTACCACCTACTCAACTTCATTTGACTTATCTTCTCCACTCATGTTGGTCACTTCTAAATCAATCCTTTGTTGTTCTCTAGCTGCTAAAACTAAAAGTTTTGCTTTCTCTTCAGGATCCATCAATTGATTAGGTTAAGCATGCTTCAATTTCATACAAGATTGAACATCTTCCAATGTGTCCTTATTTGCTAATTGTTGGTGTGAATAGGGTTCTTTATCTATCTAGTTCTTTCTTAGGTAGTTCTCCACTTTAGCTCTCTTCAAACTAGGTTAAGTTTACCTAGGGACTTTTTCACTTTATCCTATATTGGTTGTGTTTTTAGTTTCTTGGTGGTAAATCCTATATATACTCACCCATCGCTCTCATATGAGCATCCCATTTTCATTGTATGCTTTGCATTCTTTTGATTAGAATGTCGTTTATTCTTGCTCATCTTTTATTTCTAGATTTCCTTTCCTTCATTCATTTGCATTCTTGGGTGGATTTTTAGGAAAATCTTCCATGATAACAGAGTGATTGTGAGTTATGGGTTAGCAATATTTTTAGAAATTTGAATACAAAGCTATTTTTTTTTCGAAGCACGTGAGTATCCTCTTCTCTTGCATCCTAGAATGATTTGGAGAATCAAAAAAGTGGGGAGAAAATACTAGTTTTTTTGGGGGTTCGTTTTTTTTACTTGCAAGATGCAGGTTTTTTCAAAGCTTCCTGGAGACATTTTGAGCTCACCATTGAGTATAGAGAAGCTAAGATAGCAAGATATTCTTTTTTTTTAGGCCCATTTGGACACGATAAACTAGATATGTGAGGGTTTGAAGCAAAGTTTCATTGCTAGATCCAATAGGGAGCCACCATTTCAAAGCATTTTGGGTCAAATTCGACCTTGGCACCGTGCTTAGAAGGCTCGAGAACCCTAAGATTGATTGTCCATTCGTCATTTTTGGGCAAAGTTGTATGGAGAGGATTTTTTTTTTCCTACGGAGTTGTACGACTCCCCATAGCGCATTTTGGTTTGGCGATTGTTGAATTTTGGTAGTTTCTCTAAGTTTGGTAGTAGTTTCGCTAAATTTGACGGTTTCACTAATTTATCCGGAGATTTCTGTAGTTTCATTTTTGCTAAATTTGTCGGAAGGCGAATTTTGATTTTTCTACCCCCTCTCTGTTGGTAGGTTGGGTTTTGAAGACAAACGGTGCAAGCTCATATCTCGAACTTTTAACCTCCTTTTCTTAAGAAAATTTTCTTATTTTGAGCTAACTTGTTCTTCGCACTGGTGCAAACAGTCTCTGATTTTGGTGCATGGATTTTCCATAATTTGCAGATTCTCATAGGTGACCCTGGGCAGTTATCGTTTTCATAACTTCAAAGGCTCATATCTTTTGCATACAACCTCAGATCAAGGTGACTGTTGTTTTGAAAGTGCATGATTTTCTGTGTACTTCATAATCGTTCCATTAATTTCACTTGGTATTATGCTAAAATTGTGCTTTCGACACATACTCATTTTTTGATGATTTGTAAAGGAATTGAAATCAAGTCCACTAAATGTTCTCTTGCTAGTGGCGATTGTAAACACACTAAATATAATGTGCCAAATCATTTTTCCTTGGGGGGACTCTTTGATTGAGTGATTCGGGGGGGTCTCTTGGCGTTCTTGTGCTTGAGCATCTCTTTCTACGCATGCTCTATTTTCTTTTACAAATGGGTAACTTTAAATTTCCATTGCTAACACCATACAACTACAACACATGGAATCAAAATGCATGGAATTCCTTAATGCAAAAAGGATATACACCTTATGTTGAAAAAAAGGTAACTGAAACCACAAATGCTAAGGAAAAGGTACTCTGGATGATAGAACAAACAAAATCTCTTGGTTGTCTTAGGAGCATAGTTTCCTTTGATATAATGTTTCAACTTGATGGATGTACAAATTCACATGATGCATGAGAAAAATTAAAAACTCTCTATGGGACAATAGATGAAGTTAGCAGATATCAATTTGACAATGAACTAATGAGTCTTGATCCTAAGTCTTTTGCCAACATCCAAGATTATGTAACAAAGGTTAATGACCTAAGAGCCCAATGTAAATCATGTGGCATAGAGAAAAAGAACTTAGAACTTGTCTTAACTACTAAACTTGGACCTGAATATGCTACAATTGTTTATATCTTTCACACTCATAGGTTGACTATGGGATCTGCATATACAATGCCTTCATTTGATTCATTTTCAAAAATGTTAATGTATGAGTAGGGGAAGCTTCTTTCCATGGGTCTCCTCAAGCCATCTCAATTTCAATCTTTGTTGGCTGGTCAACCGAAGGGACAGAAAGAGTTAAGGAAAGATGACAAGAAACAAAAGAACTCCAAGAAGAAGTCACAGAAATATGAGGCGCATTCATTGTTTGCCCAAAAGTAGAATCCAACTCCTCTTCTTAGAAGGGGAATTCCCAGAACAAGGATAGGACAAATTATAGTTACTACAAGAAGGTTGGTCATGATGAACATTCTTGTCATGAGAAGCAGATTGATGAGTTGAAGCATCTTCTGAAAAAGAACAACATTAATCTACCTTCTTCACAACAATCATATACTCCTTTTTCCAAATCAGGCAAATGGAAATCAACTGCACTTGTTGCTATTGCAAATTCTTCTTAGTAGTGGATTCTTGACTCAATTTCATCACATCACATGGGTTCTATCAGAGAACAATTTTCTTTGTTCGAGCCTTGTTCAGTTCCCCACATTCTTATTGGGTATGACTCTCCTATAGATGTCACCGGGAAAGGTTTTGTTGATGCTGACACTGGTACTTTTGAGGATGTCCTTTGTGTGCCTAATTTGTCAGGCAACCTTCTCCCCGTCTATTAGATTGTCTAGAATGGAAGAAAAGTCGCGTTCACTCCAAATTCCATCACTATTAGGGATCTTGAAGACAATGAACTTCTTGTAGTCGGTAAGGCTTGCCATCCCCATTTTGTGGGATAATTAAGGAGATGATGTCTTGAGGCCCTCAGGTTGCAGACATGGAGTACTGAGAAACAACTTGACCAACAATGTCCACTTGCACAGATGGAGACCCACATCACCACTAAGCTCCAGGTTGATCATGACGGTATCCACCACATCAGATGGCCTCCAGAAGACAATGGGCCTTGCTCCATGAGGTACAAGTAAGGTATTATGGTGAGTGCTATTTCAATATTTGAGGCATTTGAGTTTGTTACATCGATTACTTCTTTTGATTGTGTGACATTTTCTTGGACATTATGCTCTTTGCCTCGTTTCACTTTGGTGGTTGACATTGCGCCCTAGTAAGTGGGTCACCCTTAGGGATAGGTATGCTACTGTGAGTTCTTCTTGACGAGTCATTGTGCCATTCCTGACCATACTTATCACTTTCCACACTTCATCCCCTCATCTCCTCACCTTTTGGGTTTTCAGGTGTATTGACCCAAGAAGGGGTTGTCCCTCACTTCATGGGAAGATGGGGCTGAAGGGCTAGAGGCTTGTGGCTGGAAAAAGCTAAAAGCCTGATTATGAACCTTCCATATGCTTTCCTAAAGAGGTTTTGAGAGCAATGAAAAGCTTCTAAAAAATCAAAGACCTTCAAAATAAAAATAACATTTTATAAATGTCCCCACTTGTTGAGGTGTGTACACTCATGCGATGTCCCTTTCTTTCCTTGCATATGGCACTATATGTACCTCTAGATTCAAGTGGCCTTGTCATATTTCCCCCCAAGATAATCGATTCACCAATAAGGAGTACCCAAGGTTTTGGACTATTAATCAATTAATGGAAATGAATGGGATTGGAAAAAAGATGCATTGAAAACGAAGGTGCAACACATCCTCTACAAAGGCACCCATAAGTGAGACACTACAACCCCTTGTAGGTCATGAACCCCATGCCAAAAATTCTTCCCCTCATCCATAACACATCATCCACAATATTTAGAAGGAGGTCCCCTTGGGAAACACCCTTAAACTTGAGGGACGATTCACCCAATAGGTCATTTTGTCAACCCTCCCATACTCAAACTTGGTAAATTGCATAGGGTCTTTGAGAATTAGTTTATTTTGATGAGGTGGTTTGGATGTACTTGCTTGAATGGATATTTTATTGATTTTACTTACTCATCATGATGCTTTGACTTGAGATCCTTGGAGGGCGTATCCATTTGTCTTTGGAAGATCCAACTAGTGGACAATTTTGGAGGAACAAGCCTAGCTTGGGCTTCCATGGGGCTTCAAGCCCACAGGTTGGATGCCAAGGGCCCACATGCCGGATCACAGAGACATGACTTTGGAGGATTACATGGCATCATGCAGGACCTAACCTAACCCCTACCACCCAAATGTTTTGCTTGAAGGAGGCAAAATGTCACTTTTTTGACGCTTGACGTCATAGACGGGCTAGGTTTTAGTGGTGATGGAGTTGCTACTTGACACTTAGCATGATTTAGTGGGAGGAGATTTTAGGAGACTATAGAGCATGAGAAGGAGGCTTTATGAGCCCCAATGACCTCAAAGTTCCACTCCAACAAATTTCTTAAGTGCAACACACCCGACCCCTAACTGCTCTTTTAAGGGGTAGGGCATCATAATTTCATCTCTTCCTTAACTATTTCATCTCAAATCATCCCTCCGAGATGATTTATTCTCTTCATCTTACCCGTAGATTTCTAATGACTGCTACCCGATGCTAAACTGACCCTTGGTTTAGATCTTGTACCTTTCCAAAGTTCTTCGACGTTCATTAGTTGAGGACCACGTGACGACCGCGTGGCCTCATCTCGATCGTGCCATCTCTAGGTTCCTACCTCTCGTAGGGAAGGTCTATCCATCAAGCTATCGAACGACTGGCTTAGTCCTCATATAACACACATGCTAGTGGGGAATTCAACATTCTGAGATTTTTAACCACTCTAGCTCACAGTCCTCTCGAAGCGGGAACTCCGAACTAGTAGGTCAGACGACTAACACTCATCTCAGATCAACGACCTATTTTACTTCACGAATTTAGACTTCATACGTTTTAGCCACTCCAACATGCATTTCTCTCGAAACACGAACTCCGAACTCATAGATGAGACGGTTGATAAGGATCCCAAAGGATCCAGAGATCCATGGTCCAGATCCCTTCGCGACTTCGGACTTCAGAAGTTTTGGCCATTCAAATTCACAATTCTCCTGAAGCGTGAATCTCCGATCTCATGGATCGGACGGTCGAGAAGGCTCCCAGGCATCCTCAGATCTAAGGCCCATATTAACTTTGGGACTTCAGGACTTCGGGGATTGTAACTCCCTTACGATGAACTCGCTCAATTTGCCGAACTCGCGAAGTCTAAAGGACTCAAGGGGTTAACTCCCGCGTTCTTTCCCGTATCCAACGGTCACAACAGACCTTGGCTCTTCCCGAACAGATCTCGTCTGTTCACCTTCCTTACAAAGGATCTTCCCCTTTCGATACTTGGATCTCACTATCCTTCTTGAGCTTTGTTAGAGTTGAAAGGCTTAAGAGATTTGCTCGCTTTCTCTTGAACTTAACACTTGGAAGAATTCTTCCACGCACCCCTTGTGCTCATTAGTAGGGTCTATAACTTAAGAGGTTCTCGACCTCTGCCCTCCTCATAGAGACCCTGTGCATATCCTCACTACCTCTCCCAAGCTTAACAGACTCCATCCTCCTGGAGACTCAGGGCAACTAGGAGTGTCGACGTGCACCCGTGAAAACCGTGGCCAAGGTCGACAAACTCATAGTCCACTTATTTTAACTTAAGCCACCACAGGGCTCGGGCATTTACGTATACAAATCATGCAATTCCATACTTACTTAAATACACAATTTAAACAAGAATAAGGAGATACACTATAACCATTAAGCAAACATGTACATCCCTGAGTCATTCACAGGGTATCCAACTTTATTACATAGTTACAACTCGATTACACAGGGTATAAGAATACTTATCTATTACATATTTCAACCAACTAATTGACTGTGGGTGTGTGCCTTTCCTCCCAACCATAGGCTCAAAGGCATTCATTCTTAGCACTCTGTCCACCCTCGTGCCAAGCCATCATATCACTAGGGAACTATGTCATCTCTCAGAGACCTTCTCTCTATCACAGTATCCCTGCGAGGTTTATCAGATGATTCCTAGGCATCAAGCTCGTGTTTGGGCCCTTTAGGTCGTGTTATTTGCACTTCCTTTTGGTTCATGCATCTCCTTTCGAGATTGCGCTCTCGTCTGGTGTCTCTCCTCTTGTTGTTCCCTTTCCTTATCGTCCGTGTGTTTGTATCTTACCTTCCTTTTTTTTGGAAGGTTTTCCGACCTATCATGTTCCTTCTGTCAGAAGGAAGCTCAGGTCTGCAGGTCTCTGAGGTACTTCGGGCTGACAACCCATGTTTCCATTCATTGGGGTGGTTGATTATTCAACCACCAATCCTTTCCTTCATTAACTGTTTCTTTCCTCTAGAGATATCATGGCTCGTACTTCAAGGATTCACCCCCCAACAATCAATTATGGGCAATTTAACAATAATACATTTACATCATCCACATGCCTTAGCATGGTAATCCTATTTTATGATTAATTACAAGCTGGGGGAAATAGGGTATTACATTAAGGGTCAAAACGTCACCCTTAGAGGGGTGACATCATTCTAGGGTTTTTATTATGCATTTTTTATGATTTAAATTTGAATTAAAGATGGATTACTTGTGTAAAGGGGAAAAATAAGGGTTGTTGTTCCCTTATTTTGTGTTTACCCTAACTTAAGTATACAAACTATGTATAAGACATTTAGTATAAATAAAGATCATTTGAATCTCATTTCATAACATAACTCTCCCATTGTGTGAAGTACTTCGCTGAAATTTTCGCCATGCTTGAGGATTCTTGGTGTTTATCTCTTGTGCAAATGTTTTTTGGTGTCAGCTCTTGGTGATTGGATGAGCTAAGGTGGTGCACACCTCTTGGAGGCTTGCTTTCTTGCTATTGGATGGTAATTTGCTTGGTGAACTAGGGTTTGATCTCTCTCTCTCTCTCTCTTTCTTGGAATTGGTAAGGAAAAATCTGCATTTGTTAGCTATTTATTGCTCTTTATTGGTTATTCTTGGTTGAAACCCTAAGAGGAGTATGTTGGATACACCCTCCACTAAGATTCATTTAATTTTCTAAGTCTACAAATCATTTTGCAAGTGTTGCTAGGAGGAATACGAGTGTGTATACCCTCCTTGATTTTACCCTAGTTTGATTAGCATACTCTAGGGAGTAAGAGTATTTACACCCCTAGGGATCTTGTTGATCTAACTTGTGTTTAAAGATTCCATTCACCCAAATATTAAAGGCACTAATCTGATTTTTGCATTGGAGATATAAAATACATGCATTGGTAAACATGAAAAATCATTCTCTTGAGATAGTCTAATTTGGATTCAATTCTATGCTCTATATGCTTGGTTGAGCCACTAGGGCGTCTCAATTTGCTAAGTATTTCTTTCTGTTGTTATAACATTTCATCTACAACCATAAGGGTTGTAGAAACCCTAATACATTTTCATTAATAACTCACTACTCAACCATTGAAAGTTGCTAAAAGTTGGCCACATTAATCTACTAAGGCTAGCACACTTTTTGGGTGGATTGTTGGCAAGTTTTGATGCTTGATTTATATGTTGTAATAACTTGTTTGTTACATCCATAAGAGTGATAATTATTTCTGCAGAACTTGTTTACAACAACCTTACATTTTTGCTAAAGTTTTATGCTATCTTCTTGAGCTAAACTAGTCAATTTGATAGCTTGTCTCTTGTACATCTCACTAAGCTTTGAGCAACTTTATTTTGCAGCTGTCATTATCTTTTGTTGCTGATATACATCATTGCTTATTTTTGCAATTAGGGACAACAAGCTTAAATTGCTTGTCCACCTAAAATTATATGCACATACTTGGCTTGTTCTTGTGTCTCAGGCAGGTACATCACTCTTTATAGGTACTCTTGTCTCTTGGCAACTTTTGGCTACCACCAAGACTCTTTCTCAAGCCCTTCCATGCTCAATATCTTGACCTATAGGGGCTACACTTCCATCATACCACTTTCTGTCTCATTTCCCCCTAGGGTCACCTGGGATTCCCCCCTTGAGGTGATTCTTTCATCTCTAAAGTGACGGGAATACCTGCCTAAGGTGACAATGGGTAGGTGTTCTCTAAGTTGTCTCCATTTTGTGGTTGGGTTGGGATTTTCCCAACCTAAAACTTGCGCGATAACAAGGATGATAATGAGTCTCTCCTATATGATTTCTTTCATTTTGTACCTAATTATCATTCTACTGCTTTGCTCACCCATTCAAGTTATGTGAGAAAGTTATGGCATGAGTGGTTTGACCATCTCAAATTCCACTATCTTCAATAGCTCAACATGCAGGATGTGGTCATAGGTCTTCCTCAGATCAGTTTCTTAGATGAATTTTGTTCGTTTTTTCCTTGGGAAAGCATCCCGAGGACAAGTTTGACAAAGGGAAGGCTTGGAGAGCCTCAAAAGTCCTTGAGCTAGTTCAAAATGATGTGGCAGGTCCATTTCCATCCTTGTCTTTCAGGAGGGCTCACTACTTGCTCACTTTTATTGATGAATTTTCTAGATACACATGGGTCTACTTTCTTCGACAAAAAGGAGAAGATTTTGATAGATTCAAGGAGTTCAAGGCTCACGATGAGAAACAATCTGGGAAGTGCATCAAAATTCTCCGCCCAGACAATGACAAAGATTATGTGAACCACTGCTTTGAGCAATTTTACACTCTTGAAGGGATATATCTTCAGCATATTGTCGTCTATACACCTCAGCAGAACTGTGTGACATAAAGGAAAAATAGGTCCTTAAAAGAGATTGCTAGTTTCATGATCCACACACACTCCCTTGCACCAGAGTATTGGGAAAAAGTTATCAACTATGTTGCTCACATTCAAAACAGAGTTCCACATAAGGCCTTGAAATGTACCACTCCCTTTGAAGTTTGGTGTGGCAAGAAAACTATTGTGGGACACTTTAGAGTTTTTGGATCGCCAGCTTGGGCACATATTCCTTTGAAGAAGTGCAAGGCCTTAGAACCTCAGAGTTGATCCTGCATATTTGTTGGTTACCTTGATGGTGTCAAAGGATATCGACTCTTGGATCCTAAGATACATGAGCTCTCCATTGAGCATGGTGTGCATTTTCAGGAAAGATCTCCTAGCTCATCCTCTCATCTTCCTTCCTCCATAACGAATTTAGATAGTGACTCAAAGGATTTTCCTCCAGTTGCCTCTACTCACAGAGTTGATCATGAGGTCTCATCCTCCTCTTCACAGAGTTCAGATTCTGAGGATGAGGATTCTCCTCCTCCATCCCCTACCATGCCCTTATGGGATCCTAAGACAATTGAGTCTGAAGACACTCTTGTTGGGGATCCTTTCGATACTCGGAGGACTTGATCACAACATCAATATATTCCACATTTCTACATTGCCACAACTTCAAATCCACAATCCTTTCATGAAGCATTAGGTATTGTTGAGTGGGATTTATCCATGGAGGAAGAGTACAACTTGTTGACTCATAACAAAATTTGGGATCTTGTTCCATTTCCTAAGGGAAGAAAATTGGTTTAGTGTAAGTGGATATGTCAAACCAAATTTGCAATGGATGAATCAGTTGACAAGTTTAAAGCACAACTCCTGGCTAAAGGTTTTTCTCAGGTTCACGATGTTGAATACACTAAGACCTTTGCCCTTGTTTCTATCGTTGGAACTCAAGGTTGGGTTGTACATCAGATGGATGTGAATAATGCATTTCTTCACTGGGATCTACATGAGGATATTTACATGTAGCAACCATAGAGATTTGTTTAGGATTATTCATTGTTTTGCAGATTACAGAAGTCTCTCTATGGTCTCAAATATACCCCATGGGCTTGGTGTGCCACGATGGACTCCTTTCTTCTCTCAGTTAGGTTCTCTAGATGCCACTCATATTTGAATGTATACATCTTGAGATAAGAGGATGCTCTTCTATTCTTGGCTCTCTATGTTGATGACTTGATTGTCACTGAGAGCACCTCATCCATCATTGCAAGCATCAAAACTTCTTCCTATGACAGGTTTTCAATGATCAACTTGGGTCTCTTGCACTATTTTCCCGGGATTAAGATCACTCAATGCTCTTTTGGGATCTCTCTTGCGCAACCCAAGTATGCTCTTGATCTTCTAGCTTGTTTTCACATGGATTCTTGTAAGCTTGCACTGACCCCCTTTCTGTCTAAAGACAAGCTTGGGGTGAAGTGTTCCACACCACTAGTTGATGCCACTTTGTATTGTCAGCTTGTTGGAAGCCTCATCTACTTGACTCATACTCACTCTGACATTTGATTTGTAGTTAGCATTGTTTCGTGCTTCATGATGGAGCCACATGAGCTTCATAGGAAGGTTGCCAAACACATTCTGCACTACATATAGGGAACTCATAGGTGCAAGATTCACTATGCAATGGGCACAAGTTCAGATTTGATTAGATACAAGAATTATGATTGGTTTGGTGATCTTGATGATCAAAAATATACTTCTGGCTATAGTTTTCACCTTGGTTCTAGTCCCATTTGTTGGTAGAGTAAGAAGCAACATGCCATTTCTCTTTCTTCAACCGAGGTTGAGTATTAAGGGGCTAATAATGCCTCCATTGAGGTTATTTGGATTCAGAATATCCTTGCTAAAATTGGGATCACTTTTCAGGAGCCATCGGTCATCTAATGTATCAACTAGAGTACCATCCAGATCTTGAAGAACCTGATTCATCATCAACGTACAAAACACATCAGATCCACACTCATTTTCTCAGGGAGCTAATTCAAGAGCAAGCCATTGGTTTGTGTTGTTTTCCTCCAACAGAACATGTTGTAGGCATCTTCACCAAACCTTTCACTAAGAGCAAGTAGGTCCATCTTTGGTCTCTTCTTGCTTCATCCTATCATGGGGGGGAGTTTTTTCCCTCTGGGTTTTCTCCTTCCTTTTCTGTTTGTGGGGATGTTTTTCACATCGGTACCTCACCATGCCTTGTAGTCGAGACCCATATTTTCATATTTGCTTACATTTCCCCTTAAGTTGTACTTAAGGGGGGGGGG
>ML801758.1:72269-84978 GCA_009831015.1 Picea engelmannii
CAGAATACTACTCTTAGTCTACAAACATGCCACTAACATGTTCAGGCATGTCCCTATGCACAAATGCACATCAATATGCACCAATCATTTGATCTTTCATGCCTATTTCATGCACATGTATTACATTTTTATTTTATGCCTCATGCATCAATTCTATCATGCACTCTAGTGCATATTTATTTCAGTTTTATTTGTTTGTTTATTTGTGTTGTTGTAGATGGTTATCATTGAATTCCTGTAGAACCTCATTTCGCTATGCACTGCCATTCTGCCCAACTGTGCACTACTGGCCCCTATTCTAAGCCTTGCAACAAAGCCCGATTTGGTTGTTCTGCATTTCTAGCCACTAGATCCACTAGTGCTGCCATTTCTCAACTACTTCTTTTATGCAGAGATTTCTAACCCATCATATTTTGGCTAAACCTTTCAATATTCATAGTGTTGTAACATGCACTACTCCAACTAATTATTAACACTACAATCTAATTAACCACTCCCCATTTCCTTGACCAAACCAGTCTTGAAATACCATTATCAATGATTGGCATTTCAACATTTTGAAATATTCTTTTATTTCATATTTCTAATAGTCTTTACCACCCATGGATTTGCTCAATTTTAAATGCCTCTCTTCACTTCATTGAGTGATTAATTGTGAAGCACTACTTGGCCACTCAAGACTACACTGCTCCAAATGGAATGCTACATTCCTCCATTTGCACTTGTACCCTGCTTTTGTTGCACACTCTGATAAAAGAGGTAGCTTTCTTGCTTTGGATGCTTTAGACAAAAATCACTAGATCATATCTAATAATTCCCTTGTGTTCGATGTCAACAACAATCATCACACATAGGGATTTGTGCAGTACCTTGGTTTCCATTTGACCCCATTGGTGGATTTCTTGTCTTTGTCAGTACTCTTTATCATTGGATAATATTCAAAGAGTCTTTGTCGTGCACTATTCCATCTAGTGCATGCCAAAGTTTTACCCCGGTGGGGTCCTTACAATATCTTCGTCTGAGTCCTTCCAAAAATTTGGCCTTCTACTATCGATTGTGCTGGATGATGAAGGATGCCTTAATACCTTCCTTCCAACAGATGTCTTCCTATCGACTTCAACACATCTTGCTCTTGGACAAGGATCTAGAGTTATTTGTGGTACCTTGGGGCTTGCAGTCATCAGTGGTTGGTTGCCTTGTTATTGATAGTGGGAATACATCAATGTCCCCTAATCGATAGATTCTATGAGGTGTTCGACACTAGTTCATTTATTCACACTTGTTAGATTGTACCAAGGTATTTTCACGCCCATTATCATCATCGATGGGTCATCTCACATTTGTTAACGATATACATCAATGACTGGTAAACAAATGACGTCTCACTGTGTTTGAACCCAACACATTTATTCACATAGTGTAGACTCGTACTATGACGGATTGTTTTGAAGACTTTAGGTGAAGTACGAACATCACATCTTTTGTGCTCCTACCTGACATATATTGTACCACCCCTTAGACATTGGTACTTGTGGAGGATTAGTTTGTTCACTCCATTGGTTTCATATATCCTCTGATTTGATTTCGATACATAGCTCCACTGTATATCCATTTGTGGCTATGATATACTTTTTGCATGGATCCAATGTGTATTTCTCATGGCCATGACTTCTACGTTATATATATCACATGGATCCACTGTGTATTGTTTGTGGCCATGGACATCAATCATACTTTCAGATATGCCATGGATTCGTAATGTACTTGATTTGGTGGCCATGCTTACATTACTCCTAAGCATGGGTATGACCGACTTGGGAAGAGAATACTCTTACTTGATCTCTACTGACAATTTGTGTTCTTAGATCAGTTGTTCATGAATCTTGTCTGCTTCAATGCATCCTCACCTCTCAGAGTTATAATGTATTTCGACCATTAGTTTCCCTTCCAACCTCACACATTAGGGGGCATCTGTTATACCAAAAATTTCCACATCAATTGCATTTGTGAGACGGATTCGTCCTTTTCCCTAGCCTCCGAACTTAAATCCCATCCTCCTTCATCAAAATCACCTAAAAAAAAAAAATTCCATTTGCAAGTCACCCATGTGTAAACTACTTATATTCACGCTTTGCTAGTTTGCAACTTGTGTATGCCCTAAAAAATATGAAAAAATAAAAATATTCCATATTTTCTGGCAAGTTTTTCAGTTGGGTTCGTTCCCAAACTCCCCTTGGCCTGTAAACAACGTAATTCAACCACCTCAACTGATCTAGGTGGATATTGGTGGCCACCCACCTATTCCAACTGGCTCCTCGTGTCCATTTTTTATTCAACACATCTTTTTGTACTGCTTTATAATTGTGAGTTCTACACTTTTGGGGTTGTCTGAAGCCTCACACATTCTCCAGGTGGATACGGGCAGCCTCTCGCCTAATCCAACTGGCTTATTTTGTATGTTTTCATGTCAACACATCGTGTTGTACTTCAAGGGCTGTTTTGGGGCCCTAAACATTGTTTTCTTGAATTGCCACCGTCAGACTGTAGACAGATTTAGAGTCTAAGGACGAAATGTGTATTTCTCTAAAATACCTTTCCAACGGGCTATCACGCACCTAAAATGAAGGTCGTATGCAAAAGTTATGACCCTAGGAAGTTGAGGTACCAAATTACACCAACTTACCCATAGGGCCCACATGAATTTTGGTGTTTCACCTTCTAGGGTTAGGTTTTTGGATGTCTAGGGTTTTGGAATTCATGAGTAATATGAAAAGGGCCTCTAGAGCCTCATTGTAATCCATTCTTCTCAGATGGATGCGCATAGCAGCCACATCTCTTCTTAGAGATAGCTACCACCATTCGATCAAGTTTCAGTTCTGTAGTTTTACAGTTTCATCCTATTTCATTATTTAACAGAAGATATTGTTCACTGGATATTTGTGTTATTCTTCTTATCTATGTGTTTATTGTATTCAGTTTGTTAATCAGTTCGTTCTGCTCCTAAATCTGGATTAGTGGTATCAGAGCAGTCTTCTCTTCATTTAGTTTTCTTCGTGCATGTCCTTGACAAGGTCTGGGTACAAGAAGTTGGGACTCGAACCAATTGATCCATTACCAGATCGTTCGCTCTGAGCCCGAAAATAACCCATGGGAGATGAAAAGAAAGATGATGGAGTAGGAGATCCTATTAAAATGTTGCTTGAGGAAGACCTCACGTGACAAAGGAACAAAATGATGGACAACTTCGTGTAGATCTTTCGACGATTGCCCACGGGAGAAGCATCTTCATCAGGTGGCCATGCAACCCCCTTCAAGGTACAAGTAAATTTTGATATTCCATTATTTAAAGGACTGATAGATGCGGATGTTGTAGATAAATGGTTGAATCTGCTCGAAGGATATTTTTCGGTCCACAATTTTTTTGATCGGGAAAAGATCACTTTTGCACTCCTCAAGGTCATTCCCCATGTTAAAGACTGGTGGGATACTTACTTTGAGAAAAGGGTCGTTGAGGAATCTGCAATTTTTGTGGTGGCCCCTACACGGGTCTCCTTCTAGGATACCATTAAAGAGCAATACTACCCTGTTGGAAGCTACGATGACCGATACACCAGATGGACCAACCTACGTCAAGAAAGGGACCAGATAGTACCAAACTTCACTAATATTTTCCATAACCTATGCACCAAATTGGGTATCAAATATTTTGAGCGTCATCTGGTGCTCAAATACCGCGACTTTTTTCATAGATACATTCAAATAGAAATGGAGTTCATGGACATCACCTCATTGGGCACAAGTTATAGATACGCTGTCAATATTGAGCATAAATTTAAACAGAAATGACGAGAGTTTGGATCTACAAACCCCTCACAGTCGAAGCAGGGAAAAGACAACCCCAACCCACACAACACGGGACCGATTCGAGATGGCCACCCTCATGACAATCCATCCAATCCGCAACACAAGAAGGGCAACGAGAAGATGAAGAAGGACACGAGAAAATGGTGTGAGTACCATAAAATTCCTTGGCACAACACCAACGAATGCTGCTCCAAGCAGTCCCTCATGGTCGAGCTGAAGGCTTCCTGAAGGAGGGAAGCAGATTATCGATGTTGAACCCAGTGCCATGGTCGCTACCACCAAATTCCGGCCAAGCGAACCTGAAGAACAAGAGGAAGGGGAACGCCTCTTTCACTCGCAGATGTGGGTCAAGTGAGCTCTGATTCGTTTCATTGTCAGCAACGGTAGTCAGAAGAACCTGATTTCAATAGAGGTCATCAAGCCATTGAACCTTCTAACAATATCACACCCGCAACCCTACACCATCGACTAGCTTCGTCAAGGAAGAGATCTCTATGTCAGCCAACAGTGTTGTTAGCCCTACGACATCAAGCCTTTGAAAGACGAGGTATTGTGTGATATTTCTCCCCTTGAAGTTTGTGATTTTCTTTTAGGGAAACCATATTTGTGGAAGAATCATGTTGTGTATGAGTCTAGACCCCACAGTGTTATTATTACTTTGGGTAGACAATTGTACAGGATTCTGGAGGTGGCAGTGCCTACTGTTATTTCTTTAATCTCTGCTAAGAAATGCAGTAAGGTCATTTCACAGACCGGGAAGTTTGTCTTCTTTGTGATCTGTGCTCACAATAAGCAGAAGGTCATCACCACATATGTGGCCTCTACACAATGCCTCTCTTTGCAACAAAATCAAGTGGATGAGATCGTGGAAGAATACAGATACATCTTTGTCTCACCTATAGGGGTACCAACACACTGCCAAGTCAAGCATCCAATTGATTTGACCATCGACACACTTCTACCTAATGGACTAGTCTATCGACGCTCATTGATGGAGAATGATGAAATCAGGCGTCATATCCAAGAGCTTCTTCAAAAGGGGCACATCAGACCCAACTCCTCCCCTTGCGGAAGCCTGATTATACTAGTGTAGAAGAAGGATGGGACTTAGTGACTCTACATTGATTACAGATCCTTAAACAAAATCACAGTCAGGAACCGCTACCCCATTTGTAGGATTGATGACCTTCTTGAACAACTCAAGGGGAAAAGTTCTTCAGCAAGATTGATCTGAAGTCTGGCTACCACCAGGTTCCCATCGAACCAACTGATGTCTGGAAGACAACCTTCAAGTCTAAAGAAGGTCTCTACGAATGGCTAGTCATGCCCTTTGGCTTAACAAATGCATCAACCACTTTCATGAGGTTGATGGATGATGTATTGAGACCCTTCACCAACTCCTTTGTGGTAGTATAATTGGATGACATCCTCATCTTCAGCAGAACGTGGGAGCAGTACATGCGACATATTCAACAGGTTTTGAGCACTCTACGGCAACACAAGCTTTATGCCAACTTCGAAAAAATATCTTTTGGCATGACCAGGGTCCAATACCTGGGCTACATTGTTGATGAGCATGGGGTACATGTTGATCTAGCTAAGATCCAAGTCATCTGTGACTGGACAACCCCGACCACACTGATCGAGCTTCGGAGCTTCTTGGGAGTCACCAATTTTTACCGATGGTTCGTGTTGGGATTCTCCCATATTGCATGGGACCTAAGCCATGTGACCAAGGGTGGTGGTAGGGCCAAGTTAGTGTGGGGGAAGGAGTAGCAATGAGCATTTGAATATCTGAAACATTCTTTGTGCTCAACTCCAGTACTCTCCTTTCCTGATTTGCAACAACCATTCAATATTGAGACTGATGCATCTGACTATGTTATGGGTGTAGTTCTCACTCAACATGGGCATTCGATGGCATACCATAGTGAGACACTCTCTGATACCGTGCGTAAATACCCCACCTATGACAAGGAAATGTATTCCATTATACAAGCCTGTTGTCAATGGAAAAATTACATTATGGGGAAAGAAACGATCATACACACTGATCACAAGCCTCTGCAATACATACAGACACATGGGAAATTGCAGAACGACCGCCTTCAAAAAAGGTCCACCTATCTGCAACAGTTCCATATCAACATCAAGTATAAGACCGATATCTCCAATCATGTCGCTGACTTCCTTAGTCGGCCTCCTATGGCTGCACTTACCACTGTGGTCCATTCATGTGGACATGAAACATCGGAGTGGCCCCAAATTTACCAGCAAGATCCAAACTTCACCACCACATATCATCTCTTGGGTACATGCGCCATTGTCACTGATTTTCACATTCAGGACATACTCTTATGCCACCTGGGCCATCTATGTGTTCCTACAAGTGAACGTGCAAAGCTGATTTGGGAAGCCCACTACAGTCAGGTGGCAAGACATTTTGGCATAGAGAAAACTATGGCCGTTCTTCAAAAACATTTTTATTGGCCAAAACTTCGACAGGATGTCAACAAGTATATCAGATCTTGCATTGCCTACGCCATTGCCAATCTGGCCATCAAGAAGCAAGGCTTATACACCCCTCTTCCAATTCCAGAGAAGCTGTGGGAATCCCAAATTTCTGAGAAATTTGTAGGGAACAGATCCTCATGTTCTCACAACAAAGCCTGTATCTCTATCACAGTTTGTTCATCCCAATAGTCTCCAATAGAGGCTAGCTTAGGGAATAGATCCTCATATTCCCGCAACAAATCCTATATCTCTGTCACAGTTTGTTCATCCCAATAGTCTCCAATAGAGGCTATCTTAGGCTTCTCATCAGTTCCTATATTGACTTTTCGCAACTTCAACTAGGGTTTGGTATAGGAACTACTAACATCATTTGGGATAGTATATTTAACCTCCCTAGTCCCTTCGTATTCCTGAAATGCTAGATGCCTAAGTTCCTCAAGGTCATCGAGATCTTGTGGGTTTCTATCAATAATAAGACAGACTATAGGTAACCGAGCAGGGGATGGATAATGACTATGATGAAGGAGGTACTCATGTTCAAGACAGATAGTAGGAGGATGTATAGGCTTAACTTCATCAACAAAAAGTGTTTTCTTAATCTATTGCAAAGCTAAAGTGATTTCAGGGGACTTACCCAAGAATAGTAAGTCTTGACAGAACTGTCATTGAAGGATTTCCTAGCAACCCGTTTGGCATCGAGCTTCCTCATGTATATACCAAGTAGCTGGAATCTGTCCCAAGGAATGAATAAACTGATGTACCCACAATTGAGAAGGTAGTTGTGCAACTTCCCATACTTGAATACAGTGCGCTACATGCTCCCTTGGATCCAAAATCCCATCATATATTTCCAAAGCTTACTAGTCCAAATTCAGTGAAGTAAGTTGTGAAGGGGGAATGAAGCGATGTTGGATGGCACACTTTGCTTCATCCTAGGAAGATAAAGTACCCTTATGAGTGGCCCACCATCTAATTGAAGAGGATCGTAATGCAACATCCAATACAAGAAGTCTTTGTTATGGTGCAATTTTAGCCTCTAATTCAACTAGAAAAATGGCCAAATCTTAAGTGCCATCGTACACAAGGTGTTCTCTAACCTCAGATCCAATCCACTTGGATGCTCTATTAGTCACACAATGTCATGAGAAGTTCTCATATATTCCATGTTTCAAATTGCCAAATACTACTTATGAATCTCCCCCTCCAGACAAATGCTATGCCAACTTACCGAGACATCTACAGTTGGGTTAATGTAATCCACTCACTTTCCTGTAGTCAGAATATAGAGATGATCCAGGGTATCCTCTTCCATATTCCTCTCTACCATATCTGTAAAACGGGGACCTCGGTAGGGATCTAGAGGTTGGTTTAATTTCTACCATCTGCTTCAAAAGGTCATGAGTTCCTTCTTAAGATCTATAACAACGCAATTCTCAGAATCCCAATCGATTCCAATAAATCTAGGTATGAGTCCTTTTCCCCCATGATATCTATAACTTCGAAGTCGATCATTGTCTTGACTCCAGAAAATAACACTTCAACATTCTGCAGCCTCCCAATAGGGTAGATATAATATTGATTGGCCATCCGCAACTGAATGGGTGAATAGGCCAGCTTGGGCTTACCCATGGCTTCCCAAGTTTTCTTTGGTAGGATGTTGACATCGGATCCAAAATCTAACATAACATCATTAATTTCATAACCGATGATGTGAGTATTTAGTCTAAATTCCCATCTGTATCTTTGCTTCCTTCTTTGTATTCTACCTGTATGTATTTCGGGAAGATGAGCAAAAATAAACTCTTCTCGGCTCGTTTCAATCTCTAAAATCCCCTTGAGCTTGTTCCACAACTCTCTAGTGAGTTGGTTGTCGTCCTAAATATCAGAAAGTAAGTGGAACCACAATTCAATAGTTTGTTGGGGTCTCACTAGAGGATCTTTCTGTGCCACACAATGCTCCACAAGTTTAGGTTAAGGCTCATGGCTTGAGTCTACAGGTATCAGTATTGCAGAATTAGAAACTTATCGGAATATATCAATAGCATCCTTAAAGAACTGTTTGTGCACCAAGGGGGTCATATCTCACGCCATCTGGTACTGCCTTGCAGATCTTACTTTGAGTTCAGTTGTCAACATCAACACCAGTTGTTGTTCCTCCTCTAATAATAACACTAATATTGGGTCCCTTTTCTTCAATGACAAGTTGAGGTTCTGAATTTATCAAATTGGCGCCTCATTGTCTTACGTGATCCTCCCATTTCACAATCAACTCGGGACAATCCTCAGTGGCATGGGTGTTTTTTCTACAATGGGAACACCAAGGATGTCTCTGAAGAGGAAAATCTCGAGTGAGATGTCCCTGCTCATTACAATTGTAACACTGAGTTGGCCCTCTTCCGCTAGTTCATCCACCTATGAAACCTCCACCACCTCTGCGTCCTCCTCCCAAGACTCGAGGAACTTCGTCAACCTTGAATGCAGACAAATCTAGTCTGTCTACAAGATCATCCAACACACGATACTATTTGGTGGTGTGAGTAGGTGACGTACAAAATTCACAATAGATTGTGTTTGTAATGGGGGTGTATTTTTGTAGGATTGGGCAATGCTGAGGGGCGTGTCCACAACTTCAACATATTTCACAATAGTCATTATTCTTAGTACCCTGATGGTTTTGGAAGGAATGGTACTGCATAGGCCATGGAATGGTGTTGTAGATGCAATTTGCACAACTCCTTAAGACAATCCTATTAGTGGAGGTTCCATGGGTTGCGGGGGGTCTTATAGCCCTCAGTTTGAGACATTCTGTCACTATATGCCCCTTAGTATAGCAACCCGTACACTAGAGTTGAGGGCGAGCATCTCTAGGAATGGTCAATTCTTAAATCTTATCAGTCAAGGTGGAAATCTGGCCTTGCATTTGTGTAATATTATAGTCATTGGTTGGTATTATTACCTGCAAGCTACCAGGATATCCCTCCATCACCTCAATTTTCATAGCCTATTCTAGGGCTTCCCCCAATGTAGTTATCCATTGTTGGGTTAATGAAATCCGAGTTAATGGTAAAAGTCCCTGAATGAACCATTCCCGTTGGTGGTCTTCATGAATGGGGTTGGCTAATTTTCCTATCATGTCTTTGAATATTTGGTTATACTCCCAAGAAGATTGGGCTTGGATTGGGGTAGTTTAAATTCAATGATAAATTTTTGTTTGAATTGTGGTAAAGGAAATGGTTGCCCTTGGGGATTCCTTGGTTCGATGGATTTCATATACCATTTTAATGCTCGACCCCTTGACGTGGTCTGAAACTCAACTAGTTTATTAGTATCCAAAGTTCCATGAGACCTCCAGATGGCCTCACAAAAGAATCAATGTTGTTCCACATCCTCATCCCCTTTATCCAAAAATTTTGGGTATTGGGTGAGGGATCCGGCATGTTGATGCACCATGGGAGGATTTGGGGACCCTATCAAGATAAATCCTAGAGTTCCGAATTGCAATAACACTAAATAACTTGCGAGACTACTGCTATTGACACCACTCGAACTGGTTGGACAAAAATGAGGAGAAATGACAAGAATTATGGGAGAGTTTATTGTAGAATTTACTGGATTGGAAGATTGTGCTGAGGGATTGGGCGATCCAAGGCTGGTTCCTGTGTCTTCAGGACGAGATTCTTTCACCTGGGGGGTTGCATTAGGAGGCCATATCCTATCAGGTCATGTAGTATATTTCACATCTTCGAGTGCTGCAGGGGTTGATTCTCCCGTAACTTCTTCAGAGGTTACAACTGAGTCTTGATCCTCGCTGGTGACTCCGATCTTGATTCTTTCTTCCAAATTTTATCCATCTCGTCTACTCTCTCCAGATCTCTCATCTTTCTCTCCAAACTTCTCCTTCAACCATTGGCTGGTCAACCTTCCACGTAACTACAACTCTTTCAAGTTCTCTAACTCTCTTGTATGACTTCTCTCGAGGCTAATCTCCTTGCACGACTGATCATTCCTCTTCATCAACTTTCGCATCTACTCTTGCCATAGCTTTTCAAGCACCGCAACCCTTTTTTGATCCCGCTTGTCTCTGGCACTCTTCTCACGATGACCCCCCATACATCAAGAAATTTTGTATCCTAACTCATGGATCCTCGCTTAAATCACCCACCCCTCATGCACAAAGGGTTTTACTCATCCATTTCAACCAAAGGAACCGATATCATTCCTTCTTCCACCAACAAGATATTCATCCATAATGGAATTTCTCTCAGTGATCTCCCTTGGGCTCCCTTGTAAAATATTGCTTCTACCTTGGAGAATGACTGGTGATTTTACACGAAAAATTCAATGATGTATCCTTCCAGGGTAGTTTAGACCCAAAAGTCCACAACTCGAGAAATCTGGTGATCCAACCTGTGAAGAGCAGCGAGTCGCTCAATCGTCCAATTAAATATTTTCTTGACACGATCTTTAAATTATGTCTCTTCTTGTAACCGATCGAGCCACTGATAGACCTCTTATGGGAATCAAATCTAGAAGATCTCATACTGATCAGTGGCTGGTTCATAATAGAAGACTGCATCCTTCACAACCCTCAAATTTTTTTGTCGTAACTCAATTTCTTGAAATATAAAATCCTCACACCTTCTTTCCCACCATATTTCAATGTCAGGCTTAAAGATGTGATGTTGTATCCTCTAAAACTCACTCAGAATTCAGGTCCTGACAACGAAACCATTTGTTGTCACGGAATTGGAGACGGAGGTTCTCAGAGGTTACCAACAAAGGTATCTTTTTAGTCTAGTTGTGCTGACATATTCAACCTTTTGCAAGGGAAGGAGGTCTCACCCGAAGTGCAACCAAGACTTAAAGTGATAAAGTGAATTACAGAGGACACGTCATCAGATCTAGCACATCATAACACAATTCCATACTTATATGTAAAGAGATCATAGCATCAGAAGCCTTAGATCGATAAAGAGAGTAAAGAGTTTGTGTTGCTCAATGTTAAAGTAAACACATACATTACAAAAGTTGCTAAAACAATAACACAATTAGTAAATACACAACACAAGACAAATTACACAAGAAAGAGACCATACATTCATCCTCATAATGACAAATTTTAAGTGTTCGAATAATCCATCATATATTCATACCCCAGACTGTCATACACATAGTTGTTCTTCATATCAAGACTTATACAATAGGATCGGTAATGAGATATTTGATCCAGACTCTCACATTCTGTGTAGTTGTAATTATTGCTCAATAATGCTCAACAAAAACAAAGCTCAAAACCCCACAACAACACAGCAACAAATGCAAAACCAATGGAAAACCAGAACAAAAACTTAGAACAAAATAGAATAGAAAAGAACCAAATCGAACCCCAACCTATTACATAATTCCATGCTTTATAGCTTTTTTGTGGGGCTTATTGGCTTCTTGATTTCGTTGTTATGCTTTCTTGATTCCACGTTCTTCTAGCATACGTTCAAATGTTCCATATCTTTCCGCTTCTTCCTCCAGCTGGTGCATCATTCTTTTTCCTTGCTGACGTACTGACAGTTAGCTTTCTGCCCCTTGTATCTAATGTTAATGCGCATTAGATACCTTTATGTGTCCGCAAAACCGGTTCTTCAAAACAGAGGGCCCAACAAGTAACCAAATGGATTGTGCATTAAATTGTCAACTCGGGGTCCAAATGCTTGCGAGATCTTGTGCACTATATGTTCAAGCTCCAGGTTCCTCATTTGTTATTGGTTTTCTTATCATGCTCCTAATGAATTGGAAATTCACACTTGTAGAATAAAACATGCTTGAAATGAAACACACTGGCATAAATCAAATGCTTGTAAATACTAATATATTGTCAGTAGTAAAAGGAATTGAAATAAACATGGGTAAAAACATAATTGGAAAGAATACACTAAAAATGAAATTGAAAAACTATCTAAAGTACTCAACATGTTGTTCCAATGGAGTGAGCTTTGCCTCTCAAGAACAAGGCACTAAATTTAAACTAAAACAACATAAATCAAATCAAATCACTCACTATACATAAAACTATGAAACTAATATTTACATTAGAACATGATCTCATGAAATTTGTATGTTATGCCATGATAGTTCACATTGTATGCTCTAAGCATCCTCCCCTAAAACAAAGATGGGACTCTCTTTTATACATGAGCTTGCTTAAAACAAAAAAAATAAATGTCTAAATATAGATCCACTTGAGAATCAATGAATCTCTAGTGGTTACAACCATTTTCTGAATATAGCAAATGATTTCCACAATTCTTGCTATTTCCCATCGAATTTTAGAGTGGCA
>ML801758.1:85028-118398 GCA_009831015.1 Picea engelmannii
AGGTAGTGGCCCTCCTACTAACATGATGGTTGATTGGTTGTGAGATGAATATGTGTGTGTGTGGGTGCATGTGTGTGAATAATAAACAAGATAATAAACAATTTGATACATTGTGTTTGGCATGTTGCAATAGTTTCTACAACTTTAAAGTTTTCTCTCATCTTACGTGTTATCCCACATTCGTAATGAGGAATGGTCTATGGCAACCTATAAGTCCCAACATACCATGATCCTTGTGTCAATGAGGATGTCCATAAAGGTAGCAACCCTCCCACTAACATAATGGTTTGTTGGTTGCGGAATGGATATGTCCTTTCTCACCCTTATAGCAATGGGGTGTTCATATAGGTAGTGGCCATCCTACTAACATGATGTGTGATTGGTTGTGAGATGAATATGTGTGCTTGTTCATCCTCCCCTTCTTCCTTTTCCAAACATGTTGTGTGGGTGCATGTGTGTGAATAATAAACAAGATAATAAATAATTTGATACATTGTGTTTGGCATGTCACAATAGTTTCGACAACTTTAAAATTTAGTTTCATCTTATGTGTTATCCCACATTAGTAATGAGGAATGGCCCATGACAACCTATAAGTACCAGCATACCATGATCCTTATGCCAATGAGGGTGTCCATAAAGGCAGTAACCCTCCCACTAATATAATGGTCTGTTAGTTACGGGATGGATATGTCCTTTCTCACCCCCCTCCTCCTGTGAGACGTGGGACATGTTTGGCGTCTTGAAATAGTTTTCACCACTATGAAATATCATCTCTTCTTAATGCATATCAAATATGGTGTTATTTTAATCTAATGTAAACTTTGCCATTGCCAAAAATATCTAGGAGCGATCATTTTACATGGACTTACACCAAGCATAAACATATTTTCCAAATATCATTTTATTAAAATATGTGTGTATGTTATGATTGATTTTCAAATCTACAAGTCCCCTGCACTCTTCTTATATTTCAAATAGGGAGCCCATGCTTTCAATGTCTTTCACCACTATAAAATCTTCTCTCCTCTTAATGCATATCAAATATGGTGTTATTCTAATATAAAGTACACCTCGTCATTGCCAAAAATATATAGGAGAGATAATTTGACATGGACTTAGACCAAGCATAAACATATTTTCCAAATATCATTTTAATAAAATATGTGTGTATGTTATGATTTATTTTCAAACCTATAAGTCCATTATACTCTTCTTATATGCCCAATAGGGAGCCCGTGCTTTCAATGTCTTTGAAGCCTAAATGGGTAAAGATATGGACAAATTTCCAATCTTAAAGGAATCACAATTCATCTACAAAAGTCACAAAGCTCTCTAATTCTCCACTTGCAAGATTCAAAAAGGTTCTTTAGCCTCATTTGTGGGGCCCATAGGAACTATAATTTTATATGCAAGTGTGACAATCTATCAAATGCAACTAAGTCCTACTCAACCAAGTTCATTCAACGGTAGGCACACATCCAACCATGGACTTTAAAACATCCCATCCATACTTAGCCAACACAATACATTGAAAGGAACATAACATTCATCTAAGTAAAGAGATCACAACACACGTGTATAGGTGACATGCAAGGCAGATACCTTAACTTTATTATGAAGAATGTTACAAATATACGATAAGGGAGTTGCAACCTTATGCTTGCAACTATATTACAGATGTAGAATGAGTCTAAGGCAATATTGTCTTTTTCCTACTACCCAACAAAGTTACACGATCCAACCCCTAAAGCAACCACAGGCTTGCCTCTTACAGGTCGTGCCTTCTTCTTCTTCTCACTCAACTAGTGCAATTTTCCCTATTGTGCCAACCTTGAACTTAGCACAATCATAGAGCTCATTTACACTTGTGTGAATGACTTCTTGAATTATTGATCTCTTAGCACCTTTGAGGCATCCACTATATATACAAGACTTGTGTTGCACTTGCCTCCTTCTTAGGCATAATGTAAGCCTATCACAAACCTACTATCTACTTGAACTTTTCTTTGCAAACTTGAGTTTCTTCCAAGTCTGTTTTGACACCTACGGTTGTGTGACACTGCCTCTTCACTTAAGGTCTACCCATAACTTCGCCTTGAGCTACAATTTTTCAAATGCAACTAAATCCTACTCAACCAAATTCATTTAACAATAGGCACACATCCAAATGTGTCCTTTAAAACATCCCAACAATACTTATACTTAGTCAATTATTCAATACTTAGCCAACACAAAGCAAAGCAAGGAAGGATAACATCCAACATATAAATAGTCCATAGCACACATGGATAAGCAGCACCCAAAGCAAGCGCCTTAACTTTATTTAGATGGAGAATGTTACAATGTACACTAGAGGAGCACGACCAACTACCTGCAGCTTGTTTGCATACTACAATTATAAAAGAAAAAACTACCTAAGAGAACTGTCCATCCAACCCCTGAAGCAATTGCAGGCCTGCCTCTTGTAGGTCCTATCTTCTTCCTTTCATCTAGCTAGTGGAATTCACCCTATTGTGCCAACCCCTAAACTTAGCATAAATACAGAGATCTTGCACTTGTGTGAATGACAAAAAATGAATGATGTCTTAGCACCTTTGAGGCATCCTCTATTTATACAAGACTTGCCTTGCACTTGCAAGCCCCTCCAAGCCCGAGTGAACCCAAATTCCCACATCGCCAACTTCGACTATTCTCAATGGTGCCATTACCCCTCTCATGACTTGTCCTCCTACCATCCAATGTCCAATGGTGATGTGCCCAAAGTGACTCGTGCCCAACAAGTGCGCCCAAGTGCACCTAACAAGGGTGTGTGTCCAATGGATGTGTGGTTGATAGATGTGTGCTCAACAAGTGCACTTTGTAGATGCTTATGCTCGAAGGTACTCTGTCATCTGTCACAACCCCCAAGTGTGGAATGTCCAACTCCTTTGGTCTTCATGTAGCCCAAGCACCCAAGTCTATAAAAGTTAGTCAAGTTCTCTATGCCACTTTGTCCATCATGTGTAGTGCATGTTTGTGGACAAGGTTGCTCGTGGTAACCCTCTTTTCCTTTCTCACCAAGTTCCCTTCCAAGATTCTCTTGGTTTGACCAACTACTGCGAGTTGCTAAGGTTTGTGACATGCCCAGTCTATAAGCAAGGGTATCCGACATGTCTCTGGTGTGCCTTGCCAACATGCCAATGCACTCTAAAAAATACTCTTCTAGCCATCAACCTTACGTCAATTCTATCTATTATGGTTAGTGACCAGTAAGGTGATCATGTGACAAAGGTGGCCAAATCCATTCGAGGTTAGGGCCTTACATCCCCTCCAATAGAAGTCATTGTCATCCTCGACAACATTCTTGAGAACTTATTATCCTCCAAGTTTGTTGTCTAGACTCATGCATTCGTCTACAATTGTCTTCTCCAACCACTTTACATTGTCACTGCCAGAATTACTTATGCAACTACTCATTGTCCATTACTTCCTTTGAACAAAACATTTTTTCCCAATTTTGTCACAATTCTCTTGGATGTCTATGTTGTTATTTTTTCCTTCTACTACGACTGCAACTTTAGTGTCCATTGCTACTACAGCCGCCTTTTTCTACTGCAGCAACTCAACCTCCACTAAGAAGGTTGTGCAATTATCCATGTTTTGCACTTTCTAGTCTTATTGTTGCTCTAATACTTTTGGCCACTCTCCATGCTTTTGTACAATGAACTTCTCTAAGATTTCTACAACTTAAGTGTCCCCAAGCCCACTCCTAGAGAATGTACTTCATCATGCTCAAACTAGCCACTTCCATTCACACTTAGGTATGTCTATAGAACTTTGTTGGACCAAGGAAAGGTCGCCACCTTCACCTCCAAATTGTCAAGTCACATACTGTAACCCATCACTTCCAACTCCTTGGCTGATCTTGGCACCTTTTCTTGGTGGACTTGGGCTCCACTGCCAACTTCTAGGTAGCAAGATGCCTTAACACAATTGTCAATGAGAAGAAGGTGGAAAATGGTCATCATAACCACTACCCCCAAATGCTCCAACAATCTATCCAAAGTCTAATAAAAGTGATGAGCCAGCCAAAATGAATTATGTACCTCTTATTAAGAGAGGCATGTTCTCACTAGTACTTATTTTTCCTTCAACCAACTAGGTCATCTGGATAATCATCCTCAAATATGTCCAAGGAGTGCTCTGCCTAATCCTAGGTACATAAAGGTGTGCAAGCACCTTCCAAGTCGACTTGGTTTGCTTTCTAGTCTAAGCCATCTAGGTCGAATGCACACTTTTTCTTGGTTAACGTATTCATTGTATCATCCATTGGTTTGGAATTGTTGTCATGGTTGCACAAGGAAGGTATTCACCTCTTCCTCAAGTCTGTCTAGTTGCCCTCTGCAACTTAACAATTTCTCGAAGGCACTTATGCACTAGCAACACTTTGCCCACTATCCTACTTCTTGGATAACAGAGAGCCTAAATCGACATCAATGTGGAGAAGAGGATGACCTCCTTGCATCATGCATTTCATCCTTCTAACAAAATGACTCATCCTCTATAAATCGTTCACTAATATGTGCACCTTTATTGATGCCATGGGCTCCATTACCCGCTTCTAGGTAGTGAGCCATTTGTGGTTTTTTAATAGTGAAAGGAGGGTGGTTGGTTGTTGCCAAGGCCACCTACAACAACTATGGCAAGGCTTTGTCCATAATCCATTAAAATATTCAACCCAACAAACTTTTGATCTTCTATCATGGGTGTGCCCAAACCTGCTATTAAGGCACACAAAACTTGCAAGGTTCCCATTGATGTTCCATCGTCATGCTTTGTGGCCTTCTTCTCTTTTCTTGATGGACATTTGTTGGCATAATTGTTCCCTAAACATGACCAACAAGCAATATCCTTGTTATTAGTTTTCTTACAACTTTTGTAGATGGCTTAGGCCTTCTTCCTTTCTCCTTAGTGTCACCCATATTTTCCTTTCAGGTGTACCGAACCTCCAATATCGGTATTGGATCTAGTTGTTATTGGTTTTCTTCCAAGACTATGGCTTTCCAAGGGCAAGTTTTTACATAGTGGTTCTAGCCACACAGAAAACATGCAACCCACTTATGTTGTATTGTCGCCTTGTCTTATGCCCTCCTGTTAAACATTTCCTTAGGCTATGATCATGCTTATGTTTGGTCCACCAATATTTTCAACCTATGGGACAAAGAGTCATTTTTTAAGTTGACTTCTCCTGAGACCCTTTGATGGTGTTGTACAAACTTTGTGGCATCCCTAACCAACTGTCTAGAAGTCATTGTTTGATCTCTTGCCTCCATTACAAGCCTTCCAGGTAATATTCCCTTACCTAGACTTAATGTTTTATCTTTGCACTCTACACTTGTGCTACTCCAATTTTGATCGATGTGAGCCATCTTTCATTCCAAAGACTCGACCTTGGTGGTGACATCTTCCACCTTTCTTGGTTGACTTCATATGGCTTCAACTAACTAATCCATTAATTACTCCAAAGTGAGAAATCATTTCTCTATCTTTGTGAAACCTTCTTGCATGACTCCCATCATAGTCTTCACGAGGCAAGCCAAAGGGGAATTCTTCACCCTTTGGGTATACCATTGGTCTTCTTTCGAACATGGTCAATTTTGAAAGTGATTGTTGCTTCAATCTTCAAGCTTTCTACCTGAAAACAACAAAGAACTTACAGGTTCTCTGCAGACAACTTTCCTAGTGGCATGTTACACCAAGGCAAAGAACCTGCCCCATCTAGTGTCGAATTCACTCTTGTGGCTTCCTGGGAAATTGTCTCAAATATTGTTGCTTTGCCTCAAGTTCACTCAGATGTGATGAAGAGTGCTTGAACTGCTCTGATACCTCCTATCATGGACCTACAATCTGTCCAAATTTTTCTTTGCAAACTTGAGTTTCTCCCAAGTTTGTTTCAACGCATGAGGTCATGCAACATTGCCTTACCTCAACCACAATGGCTTGGCCAACCTATGCCTATTAAAACTATACTACACCTCTTCATTTAAGGTATGCTCATAACTTCACCTTAATCTACAATCTATCAAATGCAATTAATTCCTACTCTACTAAGTTCATTAAAAAACAGGCACACATTCAATGATCCAGAATCTTTTCATCGAAGTGACTTATAAAGAATTGCATTAAATGAGCATAAATTAAAGTGCACCATTAAAGAAGGAAAAGATCAATAATTAAAAGACATAAGCATCAAATTTGAACACAAAAACTCGATAACGGAGTTCGTCCTTGGTGGACTACGTCTCCGGGTCCTACTCTCAAATGGGTAGGCCTTTTTATTAACTCAACAAAATAATTTGGCAAAATACATAAGTATACCTCATTCTGAAATCAAACTGCAAAAGTTTTGCTCAGATCAGAAAACATACAACACCACTGAATTCGTGGCGTCAAATTACCCAAAAATGATTGTCTCCACGCTTCAATCCGACTCTGGCACTCCCAGGCCCAAGAGAAGCTCTATCTTGGTTTTTGTGCCCTGCAACCTGCAATAAATACTGAGAAATTGTCTCGAAAAACATGTCGATTCGTGCCCTCACACGCCTCCTCCTCGTACATTGGACGAATTCACTTTTTAAATAAAAAGTGTGAGCTTTGTAAACAACGGAGGTCGTTGGCCTTATGGTTAGCGGAGCATGTGTTAAGGCACTGATAGAGGGGGAGGTCCTGGGGTCAAGCCCACGGGCCTCCCCTTTTGGCTTGTTTGTTGTAACATATATATATTAACACACGGAGGATCCACTAACTTTAGTAATGGTTGTGATAGTTCTGTCGGGCACCAGATTTGGCAGGGTCCCGTCGGATTTGGCGGACCCACCAAACCTTTTTATATTGTTTTTTGAAATTTCGTTCTCGGGCTGTCATTGGGCATTTTCCCACTACCACATGGCATCCCATGACTGGGCCATGTGGTAGCCAACCATTGGGCCATGACAACCAACTATACAATCACCTGCCACGTCAGTGTACGACCTGCCATGTCACCGTATAGTCTGCCACGTGGCTATATGGACTGCCACGTGGCACATTTTTACTGGTCCATGGAATAACCCAAAAATGCCAAAAACATGTGACACGTGGCAGTCTCTGGTGCTGCCACATCACCATGTTGACGCCATGTTGAGGTCAACATGACACGTGTCGCCTCCTGTGTGTGCCACATATGTTGTACACATGTTGACGTCATCTATACTGATGTTGGCGTCAGCAGTACGGATGCTAACTCATCCCCTACTGACTGGGCTAGGTTGACCAAACTTTGACCACGAATATCTTTCGATCTGTAACTCCGTTTGACGAGTCGTTTATGTCGTTGGAAATCTCATGACACACTCTTCGCAACGATGTCACTTTCTCCGAGTTTTGAGAACTTTGAATTTTTTCCCTTTCTCTGTCTGCTGAGGCCATTCTAAGCTTCCTGAGTTGCTTTTGTGAGTTCTGAGTTGTCCTTAGTCTTCTCCGGATCCTTTTTGGATCACACCTTCCCACTGAGAGCTTTTTGGACCACCAAAATCTTTCATCAATCAACAGATAAGTGAGGGAAGAGTTCCCTCACCTTGTCCTTCTCAATCCACTTTGCCTTGCTTGGATGTCTGCCCTTTAAGCCTACTCGAAGATAATCAACATCACCCATGCGTGAAGTCCTTGTCCTTCTGTCCAGGATGATATCTTCCTTTAGCTCATCCAAGTACTCAGGAGCAAACTCATCAACTGAAGGTATTGAAACTTCCTCATTCTGATCCATGATCATGGGAGACTAAAAAAGTTTCAAGTTCCCTACATTTACAATTGAGTAAATGTACATATAAGGTGGAAGATCTAGACGAAAAGCATTGGTACCACTTCTCTCCAAAACAGTGAAGGGTCCATAACGAATGGGTTTAAGTTTCTTTCCTTCACCCTTCAATCTCTCCTTGTTGATGTGAAGCCATACCTGGTCTCCAAATTGGAACTGATGATCAACCTTGTGCTTGTCATGCCGAGCTTTATGCTATGCTTGACTTTTCTCCAACTATTCCCTGACTGCTTGGTGTACCTGTTGGATCCTTTGGATGAACTTGCGGGCTTTGTCTTCATTTCTTTCTTCATTTGAATCAACATCTCTCCCATACATCAAGTCCAAAGGAACTTTAGGTAGGTACCCAAAACATGTCTAAAAAGGAAAACATTGAGTGGAGGAATGTAAGGCTCGATTGTAAGCATGTTGTACATAGGGTATATGTTCATCCCATAAATTGGGATGCTTGCTGCAATAGCCTCGAAGCAAAAGTACCATTGTTCGGTTTACAACCTCTGTCTTTCTGTCGGTCTGTGGATGGAAAGCAATGCTCCTCTTCAATTTGGTGTCCATCATTCTCCACAAGCTTGTCCAAAAATCCCCAAGGAATCGAGTATCTCGATCCGAGATAATGGATGTGGGTAACCCAAAGTGAACCCAAACATACTGAAAGAAGAGATTAACAGTCTGCTCAGCAGTAATCTATTTTTTACATGGCATTAAGATACACATCTTGTTGAACCTATCCACTACAACATACAAATAGTCATGACCACCTTTTGACATTGGTAAACCCCCTAAAAAATCCATGGAGATACTTTCCCATGGATGGGATGGAACAGTTAGTGGTGAGTATAGCCCCAGTTTTCTATTAGTGGGCTTACAAGTAGAACACATCACACACCCCTTTACATATTTAGTTACAATTGCTTTCATTTGAGGCCAGCAACAAAACCTATGTAAATGAGCCATAGTTTTTCCTACCCCAAAATTCCCAGACACAAGAGAAGTGTGAGCTTCTTGTATTACATGGACTTGTTCACTTGTAGGAATACATAACTTTCCAAGATGGTAGAGTAATTTTCCCTACAGACAATAGTTCTCTACCTATGCACCATGGGTTAGCTTCTCATATACTTCTTTAAAATCTTCAGCAATGGCATGTTGTTCCACATAGATATCATGAGATAACAAAGTATTCTTCAAAATAATAGAAGCAACAATAGGAGGTCTAGAAAGCATATCAACTACCTTGTTACTTGTACCCTTTTTGTACTTGATTACCAAATGAAATTGTTGTAGGAAACCCATCCATCTGTAATGTTGGGATTGTTGCAGTTTGTTTTGTGCTTGGAGATACTGTAAGGGTTGGTGATCTGTATGTATGATTGTTTCCTTCCCTACCAAGTAGTGTTTCCTTTTCTTTACGCTTTGAACTAATGCATACAACTCTTTATCATATGTAGGATAGTTAACAACAACTTGGTTAAAATTTTCAGAGTGGTAACAGATAGGCTTATGATATTGCATCAATACTGCACCCATAGCATATATGTTGGCATCTGTCTTGATCTCAAAGGGTTGTTGAAGATTCGACAGTGCTAATACTGGTGCGGTATTGATCTTTTCCTTCAAAGTGTCGAAAGATTTTTGTTGCTTTCCTCCCCACTGAAAAGTGTTCTTCACACTGGTTAAGGCATGCAAAGGAGCTGTTATACAGAAGAATTTTGAAATGAACCTCCTCCAATATTGGACTGCACCTAAGAAGCTCTGTATCTTAGTTACACTTTTGGGCTCAGGCCAATTTACAATTACATCAATCTTGGAAAGATCAATTTTTAATTGTCCTCCTCCTACAATATGACATAAGTACACAAGTGCAATCTTACCAAATTCACATTTGGACAATTTTACATACAACTTTTCCCTTTGCAAATTATCCAATACTTGCTTTACATGCCTCAGATTCATCCCAAGTCCCGCTAAAAATAAGAATGTCGTCTAAATATACAATCACAAAATCATCTAGAAAAGGCCTGAATGCATCATTCATCACACGTATGAAATTTGTCAGAGCATTATAAAGTCCAAATGGCATAACTAACCACTCAAACAATCCCTGTTTGGTTTTAAAGGCAGTCTTCCATGCATCATGTTCTACAACTCTGATCTGATAGTATCCACTGCGCAAATCCAACTTAGTGAAATAAACAACATTCTTTAACTGATCAAGTTAATCATCTATAAGAGGAAGAGGGTATCAATTTTTCACCATGATTTTATTTAAGGCCCGGTAATCGACTCACATTCGCCATGTGCCATCTTTCTTTGGCACCATCACGATCAGAGAATGACAAGGAGATGAGTTGGGCCTGATGACCCCTTGATCCAATAAGCCCTGTACCTGCTTCTTGATCTATGTCATCTCTACAACTGACATCCTGTACATGCCCACATTATGAAGAGGAGAATCCTGTTGAAGATGTATCTCATGTTGGATTTCGCTCTTAGGAGGTAATCCATCTGGTTCCTGGAAAATATCACCATACTTAGAAACAATATCAATTAATTCTTTCTTATGAGAAGGATCACATCCTTGGAAAGCGTCGGATGTTCTGACATCTTTCTCCCTTACGACCATGAGTACATATCTCTTATTAGTGTTTATGAGTCTCTTCATTTGTCCTGCACTAACAAGTGTTGTGTTTACCCTCATGTTGTGAGCTTTAACAATATATTCCACTCCCCCCTTGGTAAGGCGGTATTTGTTCTCATGACAAAAGAAGACTGCTTTTCTATCATAAAGATAAGGACTCCCCAACAATATGCCACATATATCAAGTGATACAACATCCAAATCCACTTCATCAATCAACTTTGAAGAAATAGCAAATCCGACCCTACATTGTTTGGTGACATTAAGTTTTGCTTTATCACATACCCAACCAAGAGGATAAGGCTTTGGATGTGGTTTCGTTTCAAGACCCATCTTTTTTACAAGTGCTTCAGATATCAAGTTTACTGGGGAACCCGGATCAAACAATGTATCTATCTTAGTGTGTTTAGATACAACTCTTATGTGAAATAATTCATTCCTCTTTCATTCATCATCATGAAATTCATTATTGGAATTTGAACTAGCATGAAGGGAATCTTTACCTTGTACTCCAACTGTTGTGATCTTTCCTTCGTCTCTTGAATCAGAACCAAGATCTTGTTGCATTGTAGCAACAAGTTTTGTCTTCCCCTTTCCACCGAATTGTTTCGGTCTCTTCTTTGGATGTAGTTTCCAACGATGTTCATCATCGCGACCACTTTTCTTGCAATGAGTGCAAGATTGATTTCCTCCTTCTCTTGTCACCGTGGCGGTCTTCTTGTCCTTCCTTTTAAACTTCTTAAATGGATTATGTGGGAGATTTGAAGGTTTCTTTGTGGGATCTTCTTGAACATGCTTTCCCCTGTTCTCAAGGTGAGTGGCTTGCACACAAACTTCGTCAAGACTGGTGGGGTTAAACAATAGAAAGGTATGACGAATGTAACTGTGAAGTGTGCCAGTATACTTAATTAAAGTTTCATAAGAATCCAAAGGAATGTTTAATGAAAGAGCTTTCTTCCTAAATTCTTCTGTGAAACTTTGTACAGTTTGACCTTTATTTTGTCTTAAAGTTTGCCACTCCATCATTCCTTTATGTAAATAACCCAATGGATAAAATTGCTTCCTTATCGCTGATTTAAATTCCGACCATGAGGAAAGAAGATTACCACACTTACTTCTGTCCTGAAGTTTTCTCTCCCACCATACGAGAGCAGTTCCTTCCAACCGAAGAGAAACCGATTGCACTTTAACTTCCTCTTCATCAATATGTTGAACACGACAATATACTTCAAGTTGTCGGATCCAATTATCTAGCTTTTTAGGATTAGCATCTCCATTAAACATAGGTAAATCAAATTTTACATCAAGCTTTAATAATGGTTTCTTAAAAGAGCTTTATGGCTAGAATGATGAGAATGCTCAGAGGAAGAACTAGAACTTGATGGTGAAGATGGAAGCTCGGGAGGGTCTCCTCCAGCCCCTTGATTTACCGAAGCATCATCATCAACATGTGCTTCCTTTTTATTCCCTTTCTTCTTCATCCTCTTCTCATAGTCTCCATACATTTGTTCGACCATTTATGACATGTGATAAAAGACCATATGGAAGTTTTTCTCATGTTCATCACGCTTGTCCTCTTCTGCCATTTTCTTCTTTTGAGATGCACGACTAACTTCGGGATTGAAAGTATTAAGAGTTCCTTCACGCTATTTATGCTTGGCCCTAGTAAGCATTCACACTCAACAATTCAATTCAAAGATGACTGCTCTGATACCAACATGATCCGGGATCTTTTCATCGAAGTGACTTATAAAGAATTGCATTAAATGAGCATAAATTAAAGTGCACCATTAAAGAAGGAAAAGCTCAATAATGAAGAGACATGAGCATCAAATCTGAACACAAAAACTTGATAACAGAGTTCGTCCCTGGTGGACTACATCTCTGGGTCCTGCTCTCAAATGGGTAGGCCTTTTTATTAACTCAGCAAAAGAATTTGGCAAAATACATAAGTATACCTCATTTTGAAATCAAGCTTCAAAATTTTGGGTCAAATCAGAAAACAGAAAACACCGCTGAGTTTGTGGCGTCAAATTACCCAAAAATGTATGTCTCCACGCTTCAATCCGACTTTGGCACTCCCAGGCCCAAGAGAATCTCTCTCTCAGTTTCTGTGCCCTACAACCTGCAATAAATACTGAGAAATTGTCTCGAAAAATGTGTCGGTCTGTGCCCTCACGCGCCTCCTCCTCGTACACTAGGAAGATTCACTTTTTAAATAAAAAGTGTGAGCTTTGTAAATGACAGAGGTCATTGGCCTTATGGTTAGTGGAGCATGTGTTAAGGCGTTGATAGAGGGGGAGGTCCCGAGGTCGAGCTCGTGAGCCTCCCCTTTTGGCTTGTTTGTTGTAACATATATATATTAACACACGGAGGATCCGCTAACTTTAGCAGTGGTTGTGATAGTTCTGTCGGGCGCCAGATTTTACGGGGTCCCACCAGATTTGGCAAACCTGCCAAACCTTTTTATATATATACATATATATATTTTTAAATTTCGTTCTCAGGCTGTCATTGGGCATTTTCCCACTGTCACGTGGCAACCAACCATTGGGCCACGTCAACCAACTGTAAAATCACCTGCCACATCAGCATATGACCTGCCACATCAGCGTATGACCTGCCACATCATTGTACGATCTGCCACATGGCTATACAGACTGCCATGTGGTACATTTTTACTGGTCTAGGAATGACCTGAAAATGCCAAAAATGGGTGACACATGGCAGGCTCTGGTGTTGCCACGTCACCATGCTAACGTCAGCATGACATGTGTTGGCACCTACATGTGCTATGTATGTTGTACAGATGTTGGCATCATCTGTACTGATGGTGACGTCAGCAGTATAGATGCTAACTCATCCCCTGTTGATTGGGTTAGGTTGACCAAACTTTGACCGTGAATATCTTTCGATTCGTAACTCCATTTGACGAGTCGTTTGTGTCGTTGGAAAGCTTGCGACATGGTCTTTGCGATGATGTCACTTTCACTGAGTTTTGAGAACATTGAATTTTTGCCCTTTCTCTATTTACTGAGGCCATTCTGAGCTTCCTGAGTTGCTTCTGTGAGTTCTGAGGTGTCCTTAGTCTTCTCTGGATCCTTTTTGGATCATCCAACCATGGCCTTTAAAATATCCCAACAATATTTATACTTAGCCAACACAAAGCAAAGCAAGGAACGGTAACATCCAACACATAAAGAGTCCACAACACACCTGGATGGCAGCACCGAAGTGTCTTAACTTTATTTAGATGAAGAATGTTACAATGTACACCAAAGGTGAGCGACCAACTGCCTGCAACTCACTTATAGACTAAAATTACAAAAGGCACCACTTACTACAAGAATTGTCCATCCAGTCCTTGAAGAAACCACAAGCCTACCTCTTGTAGGTCATGTCTTCTCCTCCTTTTCACTCAACTAGTGCAATTCACCCTATTGTACCAACCCAAAACTTACCATAAATCGTAGAGCTCTAACACAAGTGAATGACCAAAAATGAATGATGCCTTAGCACCTTTGAGGCATCCACTATTTCTACAAGACTTATATTGCACTTACAAGGCCCTCCAAACCTAAGTGGACCCAAGTTCCCACATTACCAACTTCAATTATGCTCATTGGTTTCACCTCCCCCCTTCATCACTTGTCCTCTTATTGTCAAATGTCCAATGGTGTTGTGACCAAAGTGCCATGCACCCAACAAGTGTGTTGAAGTGCAACTGGCAAGAGTGTGCCAAACAAATGCATCTAATCGATGTGTTCCTGTTGGATGTACACTCATCCAGGTGCCTAAAACACTTCTATCATCCGTCGCAAGCCCCAAGTGTGGAACATCCAACTCCTTGGGTTTGTATGTAGCCTAAGCACTGATGTCTATAAAATATAATCAAGTTCTCTATGCCACTTCATCCATCATGTACAATGCACATTTGTAGATGAGGTTTCACATGATAACCCTCTTTTCCTTTCCTCACCAAGTTCCCTTCCAAGCTTCTCTTGGTTTGACCAACTAATGCAAGTTGTTAAGGTTTGCGGCGTGCCCATTCTATGAGTAAGAGCATCTAACATGTCCATGGTGTTCCTTTCCAATGGACCAAGGAAATCCAAAGTGAGCGTCAAGTATGTCCACGAGGGTCAATGACCACCAAAGTGATCATGCAACAAAGGTGCATGAAGCCTCTCAAGGCTAGGGACTTACAAATCCCCCCCAAGCCTAAGTGGACCCAAGTGTCCACATTGCCAACTTTGGTCATGCCCAATGGTGGCACTGCGCCCTTCATGAGTTGTCCACTAATTGTACAACATCTAATGGTGTTATGCCCAAAGTACCACGCACCCAACAAGTGCACCCAAGTGTGTACAACAAGGGCACAACCAACGAGCGTGTCTGATGGATGTGTGCTTGACATATGTGTGCCAGGTGGATGTGCACCCAATGAGTGCATCCCACGATTATGATCTATGGATGCATGTGTTCGAAGGCACTTCTATCATCTATTGCAACCCCCCAAGTGTGGAACGCCCAACTCTTTGGGTCTGCATGTAATCCAAGCACCCAAGTCTATAAAAACCAATCAAGTTCTTTGTGCCAATATTGTTTGTCATACATCATACTTGTGGATTGGATGGGGTCATCTTTCATAACCCCCACTTTGCCTTTCTTTCCAAATTCCCTTCCGAGTTTCTCTTAGTGTGTCCAACTAATGTGAGTTTCCAAGGCCTATAGTGCACCCAATCAGAGCAAGGGTGCCCAACATGTTTGTGGTGTGCCTTGCCATCAAGAAAGAATGCCCAAAATTGAATCTTTTAGCCATAAACCTTCCATTGTGTCTATATTTATTAGTCAATGACCACCAAGGTGATCATGCAGCGGAGGTGACCAAAGTCATTCAAGGCCAGGGCCTTGCAATGAGTTTCCTCCCGATTACACAATGTGCTATAAATAACTTATCCCAATTAATAAAGTCTAATTTTCCAATTTTGGATAGGCCTTGGGGAGTTAAAAACACCACCTCAATATAAATCCAAGGCTCTTTACTAATCAATTGTCAGTTTTCTAGACCAAAAGAAGAAAAGTCTAGGTCACATGTAATATGCAGGTTTATTTTAAGATATATTGCTTAGTTATGTGTTTTATGTTTTATCTATAGAAATTTATACCAAGAAGGAATCATGAACCAATGAATATAAAAACATTGTTGCTCAATATGGTGTGGAATGTGTTCTCTTGGTGTGTGACATTACAAAAAAGAAATGCACTTGGAAAGTAAATGCTTAAAAGTAAAAATTCTCCAAAATAAACAATAATTTCTTTAGTTTTTTCTCTTTTCTTAATTGTAAAATTTGTAAATAGGTAGACATTAGGTAACATAGGTAGCAAGCTACGAATCTACTAAAGAAACTCCCTGATTCTTTTATCTTTCTTAATTGTAAAATTGGTAAATAGGTATACATTAGGTAACATAGGTAGCAAGCTATGAATCTACTAAATAAACTCTATGATTCTTTTTTCAACCTAAAATGCAAAATAGTACACAAAAAAAAAGGACATAGGCTCTACAACATTGAAAAAGGTCAGACAAAATGCAAAATAGTACACACAAAAAAGGACATAGGCTCTACAACATTGATAAAGGTCAGACATAAGAATCACTATGTGAATAGACATGTGACAGTCCTCGACGAGGAACAACATTGGTTTCTCCAAATTTTGTGCACCTAAGTGTTACATTTCTTAGATAAAGAGTGTTATAGTGCCAAAACAATCAAAACAAAAGCACTATCGACTGGAAACTAAGAAAAATAAATATCAATTTCAAGGAACATAGTCACGTCGTTGGAGCGACATGAATCTTGGATAGATAGAAGCCATTGATAGATACTTATCTAGAGAGAAATTCAGTGCAAGGAGTCCGTAGATCTAATTTAAATAAGTGATCAAAAGTAATGGAAGCTCCTCCCTAGTGGTATCACCATTTTGTTGACGAGATTTTTTGTGTGATAGGTACTACTCACTCTCAACTAGTAGATTGGTATACTAGTGTGTAAATCCCAACAAATTTAATTAACCTATATAATATCAACTTCACCCAATGTCCGAATATGTAAATTTGCAATTCATTAACCAACAAATTACCTTTTTAATGTATTAATCAATAAGAAAGGTAGCCATGTAAAAACCAGTGTATGTAAAAACTAGAAATGTTATATAACTATACTAACCAACAAATAATTAACTATTAAAAAACAAATCATAATTTTATAACTATTAAAAAACAAATCATAATTTTAAGAAGATCAAGAGAAAGAGGGTTGTAGGCGTACCTATAGAGTTGAACAAAACTTAAAGGGATGAAGAATGCAACTTTAGCCCATCAAGCAACAAAAACATTTGAGCAATAGTTTGGGGGACAACTCTCCTCCCAAACAACCCCTCAACAATAGATTGAGATCCCTTGAGCCCTTAATCATTGAGGCTATACCAACAACAAATAGCACTTGTCCATCACAACTCCTAGTCTTACGTAGTCTCATAATTATCTCCTTAACTCTAATCAAACCAAAAATCCACCTCAAGAAGCAAGGTGAAAAACAATGGAAAAAATCCCCCTCGACCAACTCTCTTGTCCTATATATAACCTCAATTCAAGCCCACAATTCAAATAAAACATTATTTTATTTGTATGCACACCACCGCTTGTCATTCTCATGCAAGCTCATGCATCTAATTCTCCATTTTTAAGTTTGATTGATCTTCATTAAGTGTGCACCTTTTATTAATATTTGTATATTTGTAAATAAATTATATTTGTACTTGTTTCTTAAAGCAATATATTTCACTTGATATGCATAACCTCCCAAAATGCACTTACTAATACCCTAGTACTATTGTTAAGACAAGGGAGTTACTTGTGTGGTCATCATGGGTAAATCTCACACATGTATTACTAAACAACATCGTGCACCTTATACTTCTACATGCTTGACGACCTATTTAATTACCTCATTGTTTACAACAAGAGTAATGTTGGCGTGGAATTGGAGACCGAGGTTCTCGGAGGTTACCAACAAAGGTATTGTTGTAGTCTAGTTGCGTTGGCATATTCAACCTTTTGCAAGGGAAGGAGGTCTCACCTAAAGCGCAACCGAGACTTTGTGTGATAAAGTGGATTACATACGACACATCATCAAATCTAGCACATCATAGCACAATTCCATACTTATATGTAAACCGATCATAGCATCAAAATCCTTAGATCAATAAAGACAGTAAACATTCCATGTTGTGCAATGTTAAAGTAAACATATACATTACATAAGTTGCTAAAACAATAAAGCAATTAGTAAATACACAGTGCAAGACATCTTACACAAGAAAGAGACCATATATTCATTCTCATAATGACAAATTTTAAGTGTTTAAATAATCCATCATATATTCATACCCTAGACTGTTGTTCTTCATATCAAGACTTATACAATAGGATTGATAATGAGATATCCGATCTGGACTCTCACATTCTGCATAGTTGTAGTTCTTGCTTAGTAATGCTCAATAACAACAAAAATCAAAACCCCACAACAACAAAGCAACAAATGAAGAACCAATGGAAAACCCAGAACAAAACAGAATAGAAAATAGCATAATCGAACCCCAACCCATTACATAAATCCATGCTTTATAACTTTTCCGCGAGGCTTATTGACTTATTGATTCCACTGTTACACTTTCTTGATTCCACATTCTTTTGGCATGCGCTCGAACATTCTAGATCTTTCTGCTTCTTCCTCCAGTTGGCACATTACCCTTTTTCCTTGTTGGCGCACTGACAGTTAGCTTTCCGCCCCTTGTATCCAATGTTGATGTGTTATGGGGTTCCGCAAAACTAGTTCTTCAAAATGGAGGGCCCAATAGGCCCCAACCACAATCCTTGACTCGCCCTGAGTCAACCTTTCGCTTCTTTACTCTCCTCTCCCTCAAAAGGAGGGCCCAACTCTAATACAATTTGTAGTGATTGCTCTAAAAAACTGTCATAGTGTGCAACCATGTCCTGCCATTTCCTCGCCAAATCGATGCGCCTACAACAAATTCCTACACTGTGTTAACGTCAAGTACCATAGGCTCTATGGGTTTGGTAACCATCAATGTCTTCCACTTCAGTTCTACAACATAATCTCATTGTTGGATGTTGACATAAGTCTCCTAGACTGTCGGTATACACTCCTTGAGTTGTTTCATAGCCTCTCAATGAGTGTCATATAATAGATATCTTTTTCTTATGGAATGCCCTGCCATGTCTACTTGCTTTCGTCCATGTTGTATGTTCATGTCCACAGTTGGATTTTCTTACCACAAAAAATGATCCTTTCACATTTGTTGTCTGCATCTTTAATATCCCAAGGCCGAGGGCCGATTGTAATTATGAACGTAACATGTTTTGTAGGCTGGTGAGCCAAGTAATTATAAGTCGGTAGGCTTATGTGTTTATTAGGACGGAGAGCCTAGATGTTAAAGGCCATGAGCATGTTTTGTACATGTAAATATTCATATTATTGATATAAGAACATCACTGCATGTAGACCGACCACGAAGAAAGAGTTATGGGGGACTAAGCCCCAATGGGTAGGGAAAGAGATGGGGCTATAAGTCTAGGAAAGAAGGGCTAAGCTTAAGAGACTAATAGAATAATATATTATTATTCTAAAAGCTGTAAAAGATGATATTAAGTTATCCTAAGTTCTGTTAGATAAAGGAACAAGCTCCAAGTGGGGGGAAACGTGCTTCTGGAGAGCCAAGTGTCATCCAAAACGCATGCAGATTTAGGGGGGGTGTTCTCACCATTCGGGGGATTCTGACGATTTCTCACGATGGGAACCATTCGGACCAGGTTGTCCATCTGTTACCCCGACTGACTAGCGCACCCAACAAGCACAAAGTGACCCTTGAACGCCATTGTGGAATTCCTGAAACACCTCGAACCTCTGCAACAAGCCTGAATTGATACCCTCACTGTACCTGTACCTGTGGGTTGCCGACGTATTGTCCTATCAGTACCGTTTCCCCATGTCCAATTTTTGTTTCTGCCATCACCATGCTCGTGTGTTGAGGAGCGAGAGTGAAGAAACTGGTTGTCAGGCCTATGAGCAACTCTCTCTAGGTGAGGGAGTGTGCTAAGGAACTGAGCTCTCCTGGAGGAATTCTAGTAGCAGCTACAGAGCTCTGAGAATTCCCGATCCATACTGTTGTTGAAGCCGTGGAAAGGGAGGTGTAGCAACCGATGGACTGTGTAACAGTGAAGGTGTACACTCCTGGGGTGGAACATGCATGTGGGGAATGACAGTGTGTGAGTTGTGGGCGTAAGTGGCTCCTTGGAGGAAATCCTTCCTATTGTACTGTGCAACTTCATGTTGTCCCTACCTAGCCTAGGAATCCCTTGCCCAGTGGAGTTTAGCCCCAGCTCGAGGGTGACCCACTGCTGAGAGTGATGAGCAGCGTGGTCTAAGGTTGGGAGGTTCGTGAAAGGTCTGCATGCAATTGGTGTACTTAAATTAAAAGATAAGTACCATTTCCAAGTTTGGTTACATGTTGTGTATTTATATATGTTGTTATATTTATGGGTTTTGTCTGTGATTATTGCTTGTATGTTTTTACTATTATTTCTGCATTATGTTGTGTGATAGCAGAACATAAATCATCTGTTAATTATTGGTATATGTTATTGTCGCTTCCACAAGAATATGTGTATGAACATAATGTTTATGTTTGGTTAAAATGACATTATATATATATATATATATATATATATATATATATGCTCGAGCATGTTAGTTTTCTGAGGTAGCATTACCCTGTCTGTTAGTGGTCGGGGACGTGACAAATTGGTATCAGAGCGAAAAGTATGTTTACGGAGTGATGTTACCCAGTCTGTTGGTGGCCATGGATGTTACAAATTGCTATGAGAGACATGGTTTCAACACTGAGCCTCGATGCGCCATGTTAGTGGAAGTTGAAGCAAAAGTTTCAAATGAGAATTGTCATTGAAATGGACAAATATGAGTTAGTAGCGCCCTTGGGTGCCAAGAGAATACCTTGGCTGTGTTACGAAACTCAAGAGGTATAACAGTTTATGGGATGGAAAAAGAGAAAGAAGCCACAACAACCATTGTGTTGGGCTACAAGGTTTGAACTTGGGGGGTAAGATCTGCGTGGGGGAAGGGCCAAATTTTCCAGCCATCAGATCTAGAAAAAGGTGCATGAGAGTTAACTGGCAAGTCCTTCGGACTTCACGACTTCGACGAATTTGATGTATAATAGAGAAAAAGGGGTCAAATCCCGAAGTTTCGAAGTCCTGGAGAGGATCTACACCATAGATTCGGGGAGAAGTGTTTACCATTGGATTTGACCAAGGATAGATCCGAGCTGTTAGATTAAGTCAAGAGCAAGAGGTAAGGCGTAGCGATGAAAAAAAAATCTCAGTCGTCAGATCTGCGTGCAAGTGATTGTGAGCCGTAGATCTCACAGCAATTCGGGAGTTCGACACTTTGGGAGAAATGGAGTGTGCTAGAGTGAAAACTCCCGAAGTCCGAAGTTAATCCAAACCGTTCATCAAAAGAGACACGTGTCGACAGGTTGACTTGTTCGGAAATTCGACATTCGGGAGTATCAAGGTGTGATGGAGTGAAAAATCCTGAAGTCTTGAAGTCCGGAGTTGATCCAGACTGTTCATTAAAGGAGGCACATGTCAACAGATCAACGTATTTGGGAGATCGACGTTCGAGAGAAACGAAGTGTGCTAAGGCTAAAACTCCCAAAGTCCCAAAGTATGTAGTTGATTTGAACCGTTCATCAAAAGGGACACATGTTGACAGATTGACTTGTTCGGGAATTCGACATTTAGGAGAAACGGGGTGTGAATATAGCAAAAACTATCGAAGTCCCAAAATCCGGAGTTAAACCATACTGTTTGTCGAAAGAAACATGTGTTAAAAGATCAACTTGTTCGAGAGTTCGACGTTCAGGAGAATTGGAGTGTGCAAGTGTAAAATCTTCCGAAGTCTCGAAGTAACGTGGCCTGCTGACGTCACTAGGGATGATGTGGGCACAAGGGATGTGTGCCATGGGTCAGTGAGTTAAGAACCTTTTGAAGATAGAAATGCCAGTTAGAACAAGACACGTCATCTGCCATATTGGGCCATGTGTCCGCTTATAGTATTTCACCATGTGGCACACCTCTCGAGCATGGGTAGTGGGGCCTTGATGAATACATAAAGTAGTTAAAACCTTGGAAAAGAATTTAACTAGATCGTGCCCACAATAACTTGACCCTAGTAGACGCGTGGCGACAGATCATGAAGTCTGGAGATTTGGTACTCCGGAGGAAAGGTGTTATAGTTAGCATTGGGTAGAGATCTCCCGAAGGCCCGAGTTAATCCCAACGGTTGGTCATAGGGGACACGTGGCATCAGATTCCAAGTTCCAAAGACTTGACACTCCGAAATAAATGTTTTGTGATGGAATGGGAGGAAGAAACCCCCGAAGTTCCATAGCGCCGAAGTAACGTGAGGTGATGACGCCACCAGGGGTGACGTGGAAGTATTCGAAGATTTGTAGTTCAGGAGTTTTGGGGTTGCAGATGTGAAATCCTTCGAAGTCCTGTAGCCCCGAAGCTCCGAACTCCCAAAGCCCTGAAGCTTCGGAGTCTCAGAGCCCTGAATCCTGAAGCCTAGAGTTTCGTAGTAAATATCATTCGTTGGATGCTCAGAAGATGTGGACTGTTTATCCACCCCACTTCGTGAGTTTGCTAATTTCGCACTCCGAGATATTTGTTGTGATGTGCTTTGGAAGTCGTCGAAGCAAGAGTTCCGGAGCTCCTATCCACTGTAGATCTGAATAGGGAATGTGGACCGTAGATCCACCATTCTCCGTGAGTTCGCCAGTTCAATGTTCTGTGATGTTTGTGATGTGCGGAAATGGAAACCTCTGAAGTTATAGAGCCCCGAAGTTTCAAGGTTTCGGATAAGCACCCAATTATTAGCTCTTGGTCATAGCCATGGTCACATGCGAATTAAGGGATGAAGAAAAAGGGGCCAGCGCCCGAAAATTGTTGTAGAACAAAGCATGGCTTAGAGATAGAGCTGTGGGGGATTCTTGATCGACAAAGACCCACAAAAAATGAAGTCTTATACTCTTTTATTGAATCAAATTGGTTTATGTTATTCTGGAAAATGATTAAAGATTGATAGCCTAACAAAAACTCGGTTGACTGGACATTTTGCAGAGTTAACAATTGCCAAAACTGAATTGTTCCATAGTGCAGAGAAATGGAGGAGGCACAAGATGCTTACAGTTCGAAGAATGAAGCTAGAGGAATGGATGTCCATTTGGGAATTGAAGGAACAAACTCCAATGGGCATGGAGAAGAAATAGATAAAGATGTGAGCATGATGAAAATCATTAAAAAATTGCAAAAAGATGTCCAAATTCACCAGGCAGATAATGAAAGGATCAAGAGAGCCAAGGAGCAATAGAAATACTTCAATTTGAATTTAATGCCGAGCCTAGAAAGAATTGAAAATAAGTTGGATAAGAAGAGTGGGTCCAACAAATCAGAAGTCACGAGACCCCTGAGAAGAAAGGAAGATCAAGGAGTGGTAGTAGATATCCCCATCACTCCCAAAAGCATTCCCATAAGAGAGCACATAGTAGCTCAAGTCCATCCCATGTCAGGAAACATAGGAGGTCTGGGGTGGATGAGTTGAAAGGAGAAATGAATAAGATCAAACCTCCTACTTTTGATGGAGAGCATAAGAAGGATGAAGATGCTGAGACATGGTTGCTAGGCATGAGGAAGTATTTCCAATTGCAAAACTATTCTTCTCATGGAGAGGGAAGAATTTCCATCTACCAACTTAAAGGAAATGCATCCATATGGTGGAATCAGCTGGTGCAAGTACAACACCTCAAGGAGAAAAATGTGACTTGGAAGGAATTCAATAAACATTTTGAAAATAAGTACTTAGCCAAGAGATACTATGACAAGAAGATGAAAGAGTTCTTTGAATTTAAATTGGGCAGCATGACTATAGATGAATATGATAGGATATTTCTAGAGCTGTTGAAGTATGTCCCTTTCATTAAGGATGAGGCAGTCAAGATCCAGAGATATCTGAGTGGGCTGCCATCTTTCATCAGTGATAAAATCCAATATGATGATCCTAAGACTTTGGAAGAAATTTTAAGGAGAGAAAAATGATTATATGATAAAAAAAAAAGGGAAGCCTACTTTCCAAAAAGCTTGGGAAGACAAGAGGAAGTTTAAGAGGGAGTAGAGTCAAAAGGGGAACAAGCCACCATTTTTCAGAAATAGTCCTCAAGGATAACCGATTTTGAGAGAGCCCAGGATGGATGAAGTAGGTGGGAAAAGGCCAAGGCAGACACTTATGCAATGTTGGGGATGTAAAGGAGACCACAAGTATAGATATTTCCCTCACAGAAAGGACTAGGTGAGATTTGTTCACCATGTTCAACAAGCAGAAATAGTGGAGGACATGGCCAGAAGAGTACCAAGGATCTATGCAACCCTTCACAACAAGCAAGTTGAGTTTCAATCACACATGATTGAAGTTGAAGGTATGATAAATAACCATGCCTTTACTATTTTAATAGACTAAGGGGCTAGTCATAACTATATAGATCCTAAGGTAGTGGAAATATTTCAATTACCAAGAAGCAAGCATGGGAAATCTTGGCTGGTGTATCTGGTTACAGGAGCCAAGAGAAAAGTTGTTGAGTTGGTTAAATCATGTCCAGTGGGCATGGATGGACTGAGTACCAAGGTAGAGTTGAACATCTTGCCTTTGGGTTCATATGATTGCCTAATTGGTATGGATTGGTTGGACCAACACCATGCGATATTAACATATCATAACAAGGCATTCACTTGCTTGGATGAGGAAGGAAATCAGAGAGCAGTCCAAGGAATTCCTAGGGTAGTTACTGTCCGGGAAATCTCAACAATGTAGCTAAAGAAGTGTTACATAAAGGGCTGTCAAATATTTGTAGCCCATATGGGGGAAGCATCTAAGGATAAGGAGCCAAATCTGGAGGATCATGTAGTCCTGGAAGATTTTGAAGATGTGTTCAAGGAGGTACCAGGACTACCCCCAAAGAGAGATATTGATTTCTCTATAAATTTGATACCTGGGGTAGCTCCAGTATCAAAGACTCCTTACAGAATGAGTACACCAGAGCTGAAGGAGTTGCAAATGCAACTTGAAGAGATTTTGAAGAAGGGGTATATACGCCCAAGTGTTTCACCTTGGGGTTCCCCAATCTTGTTCGTGAAGAAGAAAGATGAGACATTGAGATTGTACATCGATTTCAGACAATTGAGCAAAGCGACTATAAAGAACAAGTATCCTCTACCAATGATTGATGATCTCTTCGATCAGTTGAAGGATGCAAGGATATTTTCAAAGATAGATCTTAGGTCACGATACCATCAGGTAAGGATTAAAAAGGAAGATATCAGCAAAACCACCTTCAGGACAAGGTATGGTCATTATGAGTTCACAGTGGTGCCATTTGGGTTATCAAATGCGCTAGCTATTTTCATGTGCTTAATGAATGGTGTTTTCCGAGAATATTTAGACAAGTTTGTCAATGTCTTTTTGGATGACATCCTTGTATATTCCAAGTCGGAAGAAGAGCATGAACATCATTTGAGGATGGTGTTGCAAGTGCTAAGAGAGCATCAATTGTATGCCAAATTGAGCAAGCGCTCATTTTATCAAAACAAAATTCACTATTTGGGGCATATCCTATCTGAAGAAGGGATAGCAGTGGACCTTGAAAAGATTGAGGCCATCAAAGGGTGGACATCACCTAAGAATGTGATAGAAGTCATATCCTTCATGGGTCTAGCTGGCTACTACAGAAGGTTCATTGCAGGGTTTTCGAGGATTGCTCACCCAATCACTTCCTTGCAAAGTAAAGGGGTAAAATTTCAAGGAAAACATAATGTGAAATGAGCTTCTAGCAATTGAAGCAGTTGTTAACCAATGCTCCAATTATGCGGATTGCTGATCCAAATGAATATTTTGTGGTTTGCACAGATGCGTGCAAAGAAGGACTTGGAGGAGTCCTTAGTCAAAACAGATTTGTGATATGTTTCGGGTCCAAAAAATTGAAAGAGCATGAAAGGCTCTATGCCATTCATGAGCCATAGTACACGCTTTGAAGAAGTGGAGGCACTACCTCATGGGAAAGAGGTTTGAGTTGAGGACATACCATAATAGTCTGAAATATTTGTTTGATCAACGAACTTTGAATGTTGGGCATAGCATATGGTTGGAATTCCTTTGTGAGTATGACTTTGATATCAAGCACATCAAAGGAAAGAGAACAAGGTGGTTGATGCAATCAAAAGGAGAGTGCATGAACTGCATGTTACATCCATTAGCATGTATCGGACGGATCTTAAAGGCATAATTTCTGAGACTGCAAAAGTTGATTTGCAGTACATGGAATTAGTAACAAAATTGCAGCAAGGTAAAATGCAACAAAAAGCTGAAAATTATGAATTGGGAATTGATGGAATTCTCTTGTATAGAAACAGAGTTTATGTACCCAGTTCTCCTGAATTGAGGAGTGTGATTTTAAAAGAAATGCACAATGTACCTTATGCGGGACACCCAGGATATCAAAAAATAGTTTTAGCAGTCAAGAGCCAATATTATTGGCTAGGCATGAAGAGGGAGATTGATGAATACATAGTTAAATGCTTGGAGTGTCAAAGGGTAAAGGATGAGCATAGACACCCAGTTGGGTTACTGCAGCCCTTACCCATTCCTCAGTGGAAGTGGGAAGTGGTGACAATGGATTTCATCACAGGATTTCCCAGAACAAGCAAGCAACATGATGCAATCATGGTGGTGGTGGATAAGCTTACTAAAGTTGCCCATTTAATTCCTGTGAAGGTTACTCACAAGGAAACCAATGTTGCTAATAATTATATGAGGGGAGTAGCATGCTTGCATGGAATACCCAAGACAATTGTATCTAACAGAGACCCAAAGTTTACCTCAAAGTTTTGGAAGGGGTTATTCAAAGGGTTAAGAACAAATATGAACTTCAACACAACCTATCATCCTGAGTCTGATGGGAAAACATAAAGAGTGAACCAAGTGATAGAGGATATGCTAAGGATGTATGTGATGGAAAAACCATCGAAATGGGAAGATTATCTACACTTGGTATAATTTTCCTACAATAATGGGTATCAAGCATCACTGAAGATGAGCCCGTTTGAAGCACTTTATGGTAGAAAGTGCAACACCCAATAAGCTAGGACAACCCAGCTGATAGGGCAGTGGTTGGGCCAGATTTGCTCAAGGAAATGGAAGAGCAAATATTGAAGATTAAACATAATTTGAAGGCTGGACAAGACAGGCAGAAAATCTATGCTGACAAGAACATAACTCACAAGGAATTTAAAGTGGGTGATCATGTTTTCTTGAAGGTGGAAGCCAACAAAAGTTCCCTGAAGCTGGGAAACTGTTCCAAGTCGGCATCCAAATATTGTGGGCCATTTGAAATCGTAGAGAGGATTGGTCCAATAGCTTATATGCTTTCATTGCCTGCATCTATGTCTATACATAATGTATTTCATGTCTCATTGCTTAAGAAATATATACCTAATGCTAATCATGTTGTTGATTGGAATGTGATTCAGGTGGAGCAAGAAAGCGCTTTTCATGTACATTCGATGCGCATACTGGACCGGAAAAGCAAGCAGCTCTAGAATCAAGCCATAGGGATTGTAAAGATCCAATGGACCTCGTACGGTCCTGAGGACACAACATGGGGGCACGAAGACGTTATGTGGGCATAATGCCCACATCTGTTTGAAGATTTTGAAAATCTTGTTGATGTTGTGTAAATGAGTTGCACCGAGGACAGTGCAAAAATAAGGGGAGGGGATTGTAATATCCCAAGGCCGAGCCCCAATTGTAATTATGAATGTAACATGTTTTGTAGGCTGGTGAGCCAAGTAATTATAAGCTGGTAGGCTTATGTGTTTATTAGGCCGAAGAGCCTAGATGTTAAAGGCCAGGAGCTTGTTTTATACATGTAAATATTCATATTATTAATATAAAAACATCGTTGCATGTAGACTGACCACGAAGAAAGAGTTATGGGGGACTAAGCCCCACTGGGTAGGGAAAGGGACGGGGTTGTAAGTCTAGGAAAGAAGGGCTAATCTTAAAAGACTAATATAATATTGTATTATTATTCTAAAATCTATAAAAGAGGATATTAATTTATCCTAAGTTCCCGTAGGGAAAGGAACGAGCTCCAAGTGGGGGGGAAACATGCTCCTGGAGAGCCAAGTGTAATCCAAAACGCATGCAGATTTAGGGGTGGGGGAGTTCTCACCATTCAGGGGGATTCTGATGATTTCTCATGATGGGAACCATTCAGACTAGGCTGACCATCCGTTACCCTGATTGACCAACGCACCCAACAAGTACACAGTAACCCTAGAACGCCATTGTAGAATTCTTGAAACACCCTGAACCTCTGCAACAAGGTCAAATTGATACCCTCGTTGTACACGTACATGCAGATTGCTGACGTATTTTCATGTCAATACTGTTTCCCCACGTCCAGTTTCTGTTGCTGCCATCACCATGCCCGTGTGTTGAGGAGCGAGAGTGAAAAGTAGGTTGTCAGGCTTGTGAGCAACTCTCTCCAGGTGAGAGAGTGTGCTGAGGAAGTGAGATCTCCTAGAGGAAGTCCAGTAGCAACTACAGAGCTATGAGAATTCATGATCCAACCTGTTGTTGAAGCCTTGGAAAGGGAGGTGTAGTAGTCGATGGACTGTGTAATAGTGAAGGTGTACACTCCTGGGGTGGAACAAGAATGTGGGGAATGACAGTCTGCGAGTTGTGGGCATAAGTGGCTCCTTGGATGACATCCTTCCTATTGTAACTATGCAACTTCCAGTTGTCCCTGCCTAGACTAGGAATCCCTTTCCCGGTGGAGTTTAGTCCCAGCTCGGGGGTGACCCATTGCTGAGAGTGATGAGAAGTGTGCTCTAAGGCTGGGAGGTTCGTGGAAGGTATGCATGTAGTTGGTGTACTTCAATTAAAAGATAAGTACCATTTCCAAGTTTGGTTACATGTTGTGTATTTATATATGTTGTTATATTTATGGGTTTTGTCTGTGATTACTGCATGTATGCTTTTACTGTTATTTCTGCATTATGTTGTGTGATAGCAGAACGTAAATCATCTGTTAAATATTGGTATGTGTTATTGTCGCTTCCGCAAGAATATGTGTATGAACAAAATGTTTATGTCTGGTTAAAATTGCATTATATATATATATATATATATATATATATATATATATATATATATATATATGCTCGAGCATGTTAGTTTTATGAGGTAGTGTTACCCGGCTTGTTGGTGGTTGGGGACATGACAAATTGGTATCCGAGCGAAAAGTATGTTTACTGAGTGATGTTACCCAGTCTGTTGGTGGTCGGGGACGTTACAACATCCAACGATTAACAAATGCTTGTGGAGCAACCGATGGATGTGAAGCTCAAATTCCTTCCAAGCAACTTGAATTGGAGTGTGACTTCCATAACCTACAATAGAATTGTACTCTATCATGGTTTGGTTTGAGTTCAAGCTAACTAGAAGGACATTCAACTTCCTCTTCTAATCCTCCACCTTACTAGTGAAGAGTACCAATAACCGATGTCTTGAATCTCCTATCTTTAGCTGCAACTACTGGTTGACGACGTAATACAACTGCACCTTAGGGATGATTCTCAAATGCCCCTCTGTACTTGGGATTGAGCTAAGGGTGTGAGAGAGGGACATTTCTTCCTTGACGTGATGGTGAACACCTTCCCTTGACGTCTGTATCCAAGATTCTTGGTTGGCTTCTCCCTTATGTAGGTCTGGATCAGGTGGGTCATCATCTGTGACCTTCATCATCGACATAGCCTGTATTTTTTTGAGCTAACTCTTGCAGGAGGAGATTTCTCTATTATTCCCAAGTCCTTATAAAGGAACTTAACTCTGGTTAATGAATACAACTGAAGGGTTGAAAGGATTTTTCACACACAGTCGAATCTGCAAAGAACTAAGGCTTCACGTGATTGTGCATGTCTGGGACATGGTTCCTGGCCTTTCTCAGCGATAAATAATGGTGCGAAAGATACTTGGACATGAGGCCAACTATCATATTGTACACCAGACAGTTCCCAACTGTTGTTTCATAGTGTCAACGTATCCATCACCCATATGCAATATATTCCCTTATATCCTTTTTTGTCCTTGCCTAGTTTTCCTATATGGTTTGGGCTCGTGGGAGAGGATCCTTGCGTCGTCGACGAAAGAACGATCCAAGTTGTCCCATCGAGCAAAGACAAGTTTATAGTCCCTACATGGAAAGTGACGTGACAACCATAGGTTGAATGTTGAAAGGTGATAGTAGCAAAGATTAACATCGACGCAATCCCTTGAATGCGGCAATATCCACAACGTGATTTGGGTAACTAAATGCATAACCAAAAATTTGGTAACGGGATAGTAAATCAACTCGAGAAATTAATGAGCAGGCGAGCGGTTAACCAGAAAAACGTGAACAATTGTGAAAATTTAAGTGATGGTGACAACAGAGACGTAATGACAGGTAAAAAGGTACTAGCGGATTTTAACGACCCACGTGATGACACAAGAGAAAAATATTCGAATTTCAGCAACATTAAGTATGAGAGGATGTGATTGCGACCTCCCCGACCGCAAAGTGAATATCCGAGCTGGATGACTTGGATAGAACAACGAAGCACTAAGACACATAGACACATAACACATCACCATGTATTGATGAAAAGTAAAACAAATACATAAATGAAACTAAGAGTGTAATGAAATTGTGATTATGAAGCAGACAAGTAAGGCTTAAGGCATGCACCATTCACCCAACTAGGTCAAAGAACTCCATCGAGTTGCACTTATTTGGCATCTCCAGATTGACGAATTTTCGCAACTATAAAAGAACCAAGCCAATGCATTTGGAGCTTTCCCGAATGTTTCTGATACTTGTTGTCATATAAGAGCTCAAAATCACACTGCGCAAATGACTTACGCTTTATATGTTGATCATGCCAGGCCTTTTGTTGGGATTTCTCCACAGTCTGATGAAAACCTGTTAGGAACCTAGCTTCCTCAAGTTCCAACAATTCCTCTACCCATGCAACAATGGATTCATCCTCGGTCATCTTGGTAGCTTGTGCAGTGAATAGACTTGGGGTGTGAAACTCAGCTGGCACAACTGCTTTTCGGCCATATACCAGTTGGAATGGGGTGTACCTTTTAAATTGCTTCGTGGTAGTCCGGTATGCCTATAACATAGTCAGAACTCACTCATCCCAATCATCCTGATTTACGAAACAAACCTTAGTCAGCCCCATCTCCAAGATTTTGTTAAATGCTTCCACTATTCTGTTAACTTGTGGATGGTAGAGACTGCTCTTATGATGTTGAATAAAAAATTATCTGGTAAGGGTCGCTATAGTTTCACAGAGAAAGTGGGCTCCTTGGTCACTTGTCAAGATGCAAGGACAACCAAACCTAGTAATAACATTCTAAAAAAGAAACCATGTTGCAGTGACCATACAAAAATCCCAAACAACCTCTACTTCAACCCAATGATTCAAGTAGTCAGTTGCAGTAATTATGTATCTGGCCTTGGAATGCTTAGTTTTAGGGTTTATCAGATCGATGAAATCAACAACCCATTTTTGAAAAGCTTGTAGTGTGTAAATATGGTGCAAATGTAACTCATCACTGCAAGATGGTTTCCCCCCTCTCTAACATACACAACAGACTCGATCATATTCCTTAGCATATTTAAATACTATAGGCCACCATAGTCTTTCCTGTAAGATATTTCTAGCATTTGCCTTTCCGCCAACATGTCCTTCCTCAAATTCACTATGAAATTCCCATAGAATATCAGGTCATTCATGGTCAAGCACACAACGCTGCAAGATATTATCCAATCCCAATTTGTAGAGTTGGTCCGCAATTAGTTGATAATCTACTGCCCGAACTAGTAGGTGCCTCTTTTTTCTTGCAGAATATCCTGTCGGCGTAGTACTGGTAGTCAAAAATAGGGCAATGTCTAACAAATAATCAGAAATTGCCTCAATACGAAACATATCTGCATCTGGGAGCTATTCATCTACAGGTCCACCACTTTCTTCGGACTCTAGGTGAGACAAGTGATCTGACCCAACATTTAACTTGCTAGGCTTAACAATGACCTCAAAAGAGAACTCTTGAAACAATAACAACCACCTTCAAATGCAACCTTCTAACATGGGTTTGTTCACCAAATACTTCAAATAAAAATGGCCAGTAAAAAACTTAAAATGACTTCCAAGTAAATAATGCCTAAACTTTTGTAAAGCATACACCATAGCCAAACCTTCCCTTTCGGTTTTGGTGTAGTTGCATTTAGCTTGCGAAAGTTTGCGACTGACAAAGTATATCGGATGGTCCAAGTTTCCTTCCCTTGGTTGTGCAAGAATGGCATTGAGCGCAGAGGCATCAATATGGACATGAAATTCAACTTGTCGGTTAGGATAAGTCAGAATGGGTGTAGTGCTCAATTTATGTTTTAGCGGGTCAAATGTTTGATCAGAGTCCCAAGTCCAATGAAACCCTTCAAATTTCTTGAGAAGTTGTTCCAAAGGTGTCGTTACGCTCGCGTAACCCCTGATAAATTGATTGTAATAACTAGTATAGCCCAGGGTCCTACACAACTGCTTGACAGTGGTAGGAGGAGGCATATTGAGAATAACTGAAATATTCACATGATCGATTAACACTCCTTCCCGAAAAACAATATGCCCTAACATATTTCCAAATGGTACACATAAAATACATTTTTCCAAATTAAGGGAAATATGTAACTGTCTACAATGGTCCAACATCAAGTGTAATAGACCAATGTGCTCTTTAAGTAAGTTGTATGTAATCCAATCATCCAGGTATACCTCAAGGAACTTATGAATGAATTCATGGAATGCTACGATCACGATCTTAGAAAATATTGTTGGGTCATTCTTAAGGTCGAAAGGTATAACGTTGTAGGCAAATGATCCCCACTCAGTAGTAAAAGTAGTATTTTTCTTATCTTCCTCAATGATTCGAACCTGATGATATCCAAAGAACCCATCTGTAAAGGAATATGCCTTATTACCTACTACTTAATCCAACACCTCTTCACTAAAGGGGGTAGGAAAGAGGTCATGTACACAAGCAGGGTTCAGTCTTCTGTAATCCACAAAAACTCGTATATCATTCGTACCTTTCTTGGTTTGTATCATGATAGGACTAGTCCATTCAGCCTTATCGACGGGGAATATAAGCCCAATATGAGCATTCTATCAATCTCCTTCTTCAGTTTCTCTTTAACTCGTGGATTTAGCCGATATGGCCTATGCTTGATTGGTTTTGATTCATGATTTAACTCTATCCTCATCTCCCCTAAATCTCCCTTAATACCTTTTAGTTCTGAGAAATTTGTAGGGAACAGATCCTCATGTTCTCACAACAAAGCCTGTATCTCTATCACAGTTTGTTCATCCCAATAGTCTCCAATAGAGGCTATCTTAGGGAACAGATCCTCATATTCCCGCAACAAATCCTATATCTTTGTCACAGTTTGTTCATCCCAATAGTCTCCAATAGAGGCTATCTTAGGCTTCTCATCAGTTCCTATATTGACTTTTCGCAACTTCAACTAGGGTTTGGTATAGGAACTACTAACATCATTTGGGATAGTATATTTAACCTCCC
>ML801758.1:135307-147302 GCA_009831015.1 Picea engelmannii
ATTTTGGATTTTTTTTTCGCAACTCTAAAAATTTGGTCTTGTAGATAGTTATTTGTTCTAGCATCTTATCAACATTTTCCTCATTAATAGACATGTCCATTAGTTTATCACCACTATTTAAATCTTTAGATATTTGAAAAAATTCTAACAAGGTCTAGTTTGAGATGATTTTTTCAGTACCTTTTTTTCTTAATTTATCAACTTCCATTGAATAATCTTCTACAATCGTAACCCTTTCAAGTTAATTTCAAGTTCATCAATCTTTTGCATAAGATGTCCATTTTGCTCTCTTAGTGTTATATTCTCCCGGATCACTGATTCCTTCTCAATATTGGGTGCTATCAATTCTTGCGATTGTACATGTTCTGACTACGGAAACTTTAACTTGGATCTCAAGATTTTGATTTCTGTATCTTTTGATTCTAACAAATACTTGACACTTTCGGTCTCACCAGATCTCGTTCCAAAGATAACAATATTTCCTTCTAAATATTTTGTGTTAGTCATTCTTTCTTTATTGATCATTTTCTCATGATTTAATTGTTTGTCCAATCTTTGAACCATTGCTTAGAGTTTTTTGACACTGACGATTGACTGAATAAATTTATTACATACCATTTCTCCAGTCCGCATGTGCCATTCTATCATATCCACAACATTCATATGATCAATATTTACTTGAAAAAGGGTGGTTTTATATTCAACTTTACCAAAATTTACTTCTTCATTTGATGTCTCAGGCTAGAGGATAACCATATTAAACTACTTATTTTCCTAATCAGTGGAGGTCAAAAGTCTTGGGACTGTTGAATTCTTCAGAAGTATTTGTGAAATCATTTATTTTTATTCTTCAATTTGTGTCATAGACACCATCCTCTATTTTTTTGTTGAAAGGCTCTTCCCTTTGATAAAATCTTGAGTTACTGGTGTTGGAGAGGCCTTTACCATTACCATGGACTTAGCTGGCTCTGAGGATTTCCATTTTTCTAAAACGACATCTATCTCTTCAAATAACCCTTTTTGGAAAATTACTTATGGGTTTTCCTTTGAGAACTCTAACATGGATCTCAATGGCTATGATTTTGAATTGAGAACTTTTGGTCCCTTAAGGTCAAGCTCGCTTGCTTCTCCTTCCGTGCTTCTCTTATTTCTCGATTCTTGTTGTTATGGAGTTTGGACTAGTAGAATTGTTTCTTGTGGGATTTGGCCTTAGTTCTTTTTTACCCTTGCTTGATTGGTAACAAACATATTGGTGATTGATTCTACTGCCTACTCAACTTCATTTGACTTATCTTCTCCACTCATGTTGGTCACTTCTAAATCAATCCTTTGTTGTTCTCTAGCTGCTAAAACTAAAAGTTCCGCTTTCTCTTCAGGATCCATCAATTGATTAGGTTAAGCATGCTTCAATTTCATACAAGATTGAACATCTTCCAATGTGTCCTTATTTGCTAATTGTTGGCGTGAATAGGGTTTTTTATCTATCTAGTTCTTTCTTAGGTAGTTCTCCACTTTAGCTCTCTTCAAACTAGGTTAAGTTTACCTAGGGACTTTTTCACTTTATCCCATATTGGTTGTGTTTTTAGTCTCTTGGTGGTAAATCCTATATATACTCACCCATCGCTCTCATATGAACATCCCATTTTCATTGTATGCTTTGCATTATTTTGAGTAGAATGTCGTTTATTCTTGCTCATCTTTTATTTCTAGATTTCCTTTCCTTCATTCATTTGCATTCTTGGGTGGATTTTTAGGAAAATCTTCCATGGTAACAGAGTGATTGTGAGTTGTGGGTTAGCAATATTTTTAGAAATTTGAATACAAAGCTATTTTTTTTCAAAGCACGTGAGTATCCTCTTCTCTTGCATCCTCGAATGATTTGGAGAATCAAAAAAGTGTGGAGAAAATACTAGTTTTTTTGGGGGTTCATTTTTTTTACTTGCAAGATGTAGGTTTTTTGAAAGCTTCCTGGAGACATTTTGAGCTCACCATTGAGTCCAGAGAAGCTAAGATAGCAAGATATTCTTTTTTTTTAGGCCCAGTTGGACACGATAAACTAGATATGTGAGGGTTTGAAGCAAAGTTTCATTGCCAGATCCAGTAGGGAGCCACCATTTCAGAGCATTTTGGGTCAAATTCGACCTTGGCACCGTGCTTAGAAGGCTCGAGAACCCTAAGATTGATTGTCCATTCGTCATTTTTGGGCAAAGTTGTATGGAGAGGAATTTTTTTTTTCCTACGAAGTTGTACGACTCCCCATAGCGCATTTTGGTTTGGCGGTTGTTGAATTTTGGTAGTTTCTCTAAGTTTGGTAGTAGTTTCGCTAAATTTGATGGTTTCACTAATTTATCCGGAGATTTTTGTAGTTTCATTTTTGCTAAATTTGTTGGAAGGTGAATTTTGATTTTTCTACCCCCTGTCTGTTGGTAGGTTGGGTTTTGAAGACAAACGGTGCAAGCTCATATCTCAAACTTTTAACCTCCTTTTCTTAAGCAATTTTTCTTATTTTGAGCTAACTTGTTCTCCACACTAGTGCAAACAGTCTCTGATTTTGGTGCATGGATTTTCCATAATTTGCAGATTCTCATAGGTGACCCTAGGCAGTTATCGTTTTCATAACTTCAAAGGCTCATATCTTTTGCATACAACCTCAGATCAAGGTGATTGTTTTTTTGAAAGTGCATGATTTTCTGTGTACTTCATAATCGTTCCATTAATTTCACTTGGTATTATGCTAAAATTCTGCTTTCGACACATACTCATTATTTGATGATTTGTAAAGGCATTGAAATCAAGTCCACTAAATGTTCTCTTGCTAGTGGCGATTGTAAACACACTAAATATAATGTGCCAAATCATTTTGCCTTGGGGGGACTCTTTGATTGAGTGATTCAGGGGGGGGTCTCTTGGTGTTCTTGTGCTTGAGCATCTCTTTCTACGCGTGCTCTATTTTCTTTCACAAATGGGTAACTTTAAATTTCCATTGCTAACACCATACAACTACAACACATGGAATCAAAATGCATGGAATTCCTTAATGCAAAAAGGATATACACCTTATGTTGAAAAAAAGGTAACTGAACCCACAAATGCTAAGGAAAAGGTACTCTGGATGATAGAACAAACAAAATCTCTTGGTTGTCTTAGGAGCATAGTTTCCTTTGATATAATGTTTCAACTTGATGGATGTACAAATTCACATGATGCATGGGAAAAATTAAAAACTCTCTATGGGACAACAGATGAAGTTAGGGGATATCAATTTGATAATGAACTAATGAGTCTTGATCCTAAGTCTTTTGACAACATCCAAGATTATGTAACAAAGGTTAATGACCTAAGAGCCCAATGTAAATCATGTGGCATAGAGAAAAAGAACTTAGAACTTGTCCTAACTACTAAACTTGGACCTGAATATGCTACAATTGTTTATATTTTTCACACTCATAGGTTGACTATGGGATCTTCATATACAATGCCTTCATTTGATTCATTTTAAAAAATGTTAATGTATGAGTAGGGGAAGCTTCTTTCCATGGGTCTCCTCAAGCCATCTCAATTTCAATCTTTGTTGGCTGGTCAACCGAAGGGACAGAAAGAGTCAAGGAAAGCTGACAAGAAACAAAAGAAGTCCAAGAAGAAGTCACAGAAATATGAGGCACATTCATCGTTTGCCCCAAAAGTAGACTCCATCTCCTCTTCTTAGAAGGGGAATTCCTAGAAAAAGGATAGGACAAATTATAGTTACTGCAAGAAGGTTGGTCATGATGAACATTCTTGTCATGAGAAGCAGATTGATGAGTTGAAGAATCTTCTGAAAAAGAACAACATTAATCTACCTTCTTCACAACAATCATATACTCCTTTTTCCAAATCAGGCAAATGGAAAGCAACTCCACTTGTTGCTACTGCAAATTCTTCTTAGTAGTGGATTCTTGACTCAATTGCATCACATCACATGGGTTCTGTCAGAGAACAATTTTCTTTGTTCGAGCCTTGTTCAGTTCCCCACATTCTTATTGGGTATGACTCTCCTATAGATGTCACCGGGAAAGGTTTTGTTGATGCTGACACTAGTATTTTTGAGGATATCCTTTGTGTGCCTAATTTGTCAGGCAACCTTCTCCCCGTCTATTAGATTGTCCAGAATGGAAGAAAAGTTGAGTTCACTCCAGATTCCATCACTATTAGGGATCTTGAAGACAATGAACTTCTTGTAGTCGGTAAGGCTTGCCATCCCCATTTTGTGGGATAACTTAGGAGATGATGTCTCGAGGCCCTCATGTTGCAGACATGGAGTACTGAGAGACAACTTGACCAACAATGTCCACTTGCACAGATGGAGACCCACCTCACCACTAAGATCCAGGTTGATCATGACGGTATCCACCACATCAGATGGCCTCCAGAAGACAATGGGTCTTGCTCCATGAGGTACAAGTAAGGTATTATGGTGAGTGCCATTTCAATATTTGAGGCATTTGAGTTTGTTACATCTATTACTGCTTTTGATTGCGTGACATTTGCTTAGACATTATGCTCTTTGCCCCATTTCACTTTGGTGGTTGACATTGCACCCTAGTAAGTGGGTCACCCTTAGGGATAGGTATGCTACTGTGAGTTCTTTTTGATGAGTCATTGTGCCATTCACGACCATACTTATCACTTTCCACACTTCATCCCCTCATCTCCTCACCTTTTGGGTTTTCGAGTGTATTGACCCAAGAAGCGGTTGTCCCTCACTTCATGGGAAGATGGGGCTGAAGGGCTAGAGGCTTGTGGCTGGAAAAAGCTAAAAGCCTAATTATGAACCTTCCATATGCTTGCCTAAAGAGGTCTTGAGAGCAATGAAAAGCTTCTCCTAAAAAATCAAAGACCTTCAAAATAAAAATAACATTTTATAAATGTCCCCACTTGTTGAGGTGTGTACACTCATGCGATGTCCCTTTCTTTCCTTGCATATGGCACTATATGTACCTCTAGCTTCAAGTGGCCTTGTCATATTTCCCCCCAAGATAATCGATTCACCAATAAGGAGTACCCAAGGTTTTGGACTATTAATAAATTAATGGAAATGAATGGGATTGGAAAAAGGATGCATTGAAAACGAAGGTGCAACACATCCTCTACAAAGGCACCCATAAGTGAGACACTACAACCCCTTGTAGGTCATGAATCCCATGCCAAAAATTCTTCCCCTCATCCATAACACATCATCCACATGATTTAGAAGGAGGTCCCCTTGGGAAACACCCTTAATCTTGAGGGACGATTCACCCAATAGGTCATTTTGTCAACCCTCCCATACTCAAACTTGGTAAATTGCATAGGGTCTTTGAGAATTAGTTTATTTTGATGAGGTGGTTTGGATGTACTTGCTTGAATGGATCTTTTATTGATTTTACTTACTCATCATGATGCTTTGACTTGAGATCCTTGGAGGGCGTATCCATTTGTCTTTGCAAGATCCAACTAGTGGACAATTTTGGAGGAACAAGCCTAGCTTGGGCTTCCATGGGGCTTCAATCCCACAGGTTGGATGCCAAGGGCCCACATGCCAGATCATAGAGACATGAATTTGTAGGATTACATGGCATCATGCAGGACCTAACCTAGCCCCTACCACCCAAATGTTTTGCTTGAAGGAGGCAAAATGTCACTTTTTTTAGGCTTGATGTCATAGAGGGGCTAGGTTTTGGTGGTGATGGAGTTGCTACTTGACACTTGGCATGATTTAGTGGGAGGAGACTTGAGGAGACTATAGAGCATGAGAGGGAGGCTTTATGAGCCCCAACGACCTCAAACTTCCACTCCAATGAATTTCTTAAGTGTAACACACCCGACCCCTAACTGCTCTTTTAAGGGGTAGGGCATCATAATTTCGTCTTTTCCTTAACTATCTCATCTCAAATCATCCCTCCGAGATGATTTATTCTCTTCATCTTACCCGTAGATTTCTAACGACTGCTACCAGACGCTAAACCGACCCTTGGTTTAGATCTTGCACCTTTCCAAAGTTCTTCGGCGTTCATTAGTTGAGGACCACGTGACAACCGCGTGGCCTCATCTCAATCGTGCCATATCTAGGTTCCTACCTCTTGTAGGGAAGGTCTATCCATCAAGCTATCGAACGATTGGCTTAGTCCTCATCTAACACACATGCTAGTGGGGAATTCAACGTTATGAGATTTTTAACCACTCTAGCTCATAATCCTCTCGAAGCGGGAACTCCGAACTAGTAGGTCAGACAACTAAGACTCATCTCAGATCAACGACCTATTTTACTTCGCAAATTTAGACTTCAGACGTTTTAGCTGCTCCAACAAGCATTTCGCTCGAAACGCGAACTCCAAACTCATAGATCGGATGGTTGAGAAGGATCCCAAAGGATCCAGAGATCCACGGTCCGGATCCCTTCGCGACTTCGGACTTCAAAAGTTTTGGCCATTCAAATTCACAATTCTTCTGAAGCGTGAATCTCTGATCTCATAAATCAGATGGTCGAGAAGGCTCCCAGGCATCCTCAGATCTAAGGCCCATATTAACTTCGGGACTTCAGGATTTCAGGGATTTTAACTCCCTTACGATGAACTCACTCAATTTGTCGAACTCGCGAAGTCCGAAGGACTCAAGGGGTTAACTCCCGCGTTCTTTCCCGTATCCAACGGTCACAACAGACCTTGGATCTTCCCAAACAGATCTCGTCTATTCACCTTCCTTACAAAGGATCTTCCCCTTTCGATACTTGGATCTCACTATCCTTCTTGAGCTTTGTTAGCTTTGAAAGGCTTAATAGATTTTCTCTCTTTCTCTTGAACTTCACACTTGGAAGAATTCTTCCACACACCCCTTGTGCTCAGTAGTAGGGTCTATAACTTAAGAGGTTCTCAACCTCTTCCCTTCTCACAGAGACTTCGTGCATATCCTCACTACCTCTCCTGAGCTTAACAGACTCCGTCCTCCCAGAGACTCAGGGCAACTAGGAGTGTCGACGTGCACCCATGAAAACCGTGGCCAAGGTCGACGAACTCACAGTCCACTTATTTTAACTTAAGCCACCACAGGGCTCGGGCATTTACGTATACAAATCATGCAATTCCATACTTACTTAAATACACAATTTAAACAAGAATAAAGAGATACACTATAACCATTAAGCAAACATGTACATCCCTGAGTCATTCATAGGGTATCCAACTTTATCACATAGTTACAGCTCGATTACACAGGGTATAAGAATACTTATATATTACATATTTCAACCAACTAATTGACTGTGGGTGTGTGCCTTTCCTCCCAACCATATGCTCAGAGGCATTCATTCTTAGCACTCTGGCCACCCCTGTGCCAAGCCATGATATCACTAGGGAACTATGTCATCTCTCAGAGACCTTCTCTCTGTCACAGTATCCCTGCGAGGTTTATCAGATGATTCCTAGGCATCAAGCTCGTGTTTGGGCCCTTCAGGTCATGTTCTTTGCACTTCCTTTTGGTTCGTGCATCTCCTTCCAATATTGCGCTCCCGTCTGGTGTCTCTCCTCTTGTTGTTCCCTTTCCTTATCGTCTGTGTGTTTGTATCTTACCTTCCTTATTTTTGGAAGGTTTTCCGACCTATCATGTTCCTTCTGTCAGAAGGAAGCTCGGGTCTGCAGGTCTCTGAGGTACTTCAGGATGACAACCCATGTTTCCATTCATTGGGGTGGTTGATTATTCAACCACCAATCCTTTCCTTCATTAACTGTTTCTTTCCTCTAGAGATATCATGGCTCGTACTTTAAGGATTCACCCCCCAACAATCAATTATGGGCAATTTAACAATAATACATTTACATCGTCCACATGCCTTAGCATGGTAATCCTATTTTATGATTAATTACACGCTGGGGGAAATAGGGTGTTACATTAAGGGTCAAAACGTCACCCTTAGAGGGGTGGCATCATTCTAGGGTTTTTATTATGCATTTTTTAAGATTTAAATTTGAATTAAAGATGAATTACTTGTGTAAAGGGGAAAAATAAGGGTTGTTGTCCCCTTATTTTGTGTTTACCCTAACTTAAGTATACAAACTATGTATAATACATTTAGTATAAATAAAGATCATTTGAATCTCATTTCATAACATAACTCTCCCATTGTGCGAAGTACTTCGCTGAAATTTTCGCTATGCTTGAGGATTCTTGGTGTTTATCTCTTGTGCAAATGTTTTTTGGTGTTAGCTCTTGGTGATTGGACGAGCTAAGGTGGTGCACACCTCTTGGAGGCTTTATTTCTTGCTATTGGATGGTAATTTGCTTGGTGAACTAGGGTTTGATCTCTCTCTCTCTCTCTTTCTTGGAATTGGTAAGGAAAAATCTGCATTTGTTAGCTATTTATTGCTCTTTATTGGTTATTCCTTGTTGAAACCCTAAGAGGAGTATGTTGGATACACCCTCCACTAAGCTTCATTTAATTTGCTAAGTCTACAAATCATTTTGCAAGTGTTGCTAGGAGGAATATGAGTGTGTATACCCTCCTTGATTTTACCCTAGTTTGATTAGCATACTCTAGGGAGTAAGAGTATTTACACCCCTAGGGATCTTGTTGATCCAACTTGTGTTTAAAGACTCCATTCACCCAAATATTAAAGGCACTAATCTGATTTTTGCATTGGAGATATAAAATACATGCATTGGTAAACATGAAAAATCATTCTCTTGAGATAGTCTAATTTGGATTCAATTCTATGCTTTATATGCTTGGTTGAGCCACTAGGGCATCTCAATTTGCTAAGTATTTCTTTCTGTTGTTATAACGTTTCATCTACAACCATTAGGGTTGTAGAAACCCTAATACATTTTCATTAATAACTCACTACTCAACCATTGAAAGTTGCTAAAAGTTGGCCACATTAATCTACTAAGGCTAGCGCACTTTTTGGGTGGATTGTTGGCAAGTTTTGACGCTTGATTTATATGTTGTAATAACTTGTTTGTTACATCCATAAGGGTGATAATTATTTCTGCAGAACTTGTTTACAACAACCTTACATTTTTTATAAAGTTTTATGCTATCTTCTTGAGCTAAACTAGTCAATTTGATAGCTTGTCTCTTGTACTTTTCACTAAGCTTTGAGCAACTTTATTTTGCAGCTGTCATTATCTTTTGTTGCTGATATAAATCATTGCTTATTGTTGCAATTAGGGACAACAAGCTTAACTTGCTTGTCCACCTAAAATTATATGCATATACTTGGCTTGTTCTTGTGTCTCGAGCAGGTACATCACTCTTTATAGGTACTCTTGTCTCTTGGCAACTTTTGGCTACCACCAAGACTCTTTCTCAAGCCCTTCCATGCTCAATATATTGACCTATAGGGGCTACACTTCCATCATTCCACTTTCCGTCTCATTTCCCCTAGGGTCACCTGGGATTCCCCCCTTGAGGTGATTCTTTCATCTCTAAAGTGACGGGAATACCTGCCTAAGGTGACAATGGGTAGGTGTTCTCTAAGTTGTCTCCATTTGGTGGTTGGGTCAAGATTTTCCCAACCTAAAACTTGTGTGATAACAAGGCTGATAATGAGTCTCTCCTATATGATTTCTTTCATTTTGTACCTAATTCTCATTCTACTACTTTGCTCACCCATTCAAGTTATGTGAGCAAGCTATGGCATGAGTGGTTTGGCCATCTCAACTTCCACTATCTTCAACAGCTCAACATGCAGGATGTGGTCATAGGTCTTCCTCAGATCAGTTTCTTAGATGAATTTTGTTCGGTTTTTTCCTTGGGAAAGCATCCCGAGGACAAGTTCGACAAAGGGAAGGCTTGGAGAGCCTCAAAAGTCCTTGTGCTAGTTCAAAATGATGTGGCAGGTCCATTTCCATCCTTGTCTTTTAGGAGGGCTCACTACTTGCTCACTTTTATTGATGAATTTTCTAGATACACATGGGTCTACTTTCTTCGACAAAAAGGAGAAGATTTTGATAGATTCCAGGAGTTCAAGGCTCGCGATGAGAAAAAATCTGTGAAGTGCATCAAAATTCTCCGCCCAGACAATGAAAAAGGTTATGTGAACCACTTCTTTGAGCAATTTTACACTCTTGAAGGGATATATCTTCAGCATATTGTCGTCTATACACCTCAGCAGAACTGTGTGACATAGAGGAAAAGTAGGTCCTTAAAAGAGATTGCTAGTTGCATGATCCACACACACTCCCTTGCACCAGAGTATTGGGCAAAAGTTATCAACTATGTTGCTCACATTCAAAACAGAGTTCCGCATAAGGCATTGAAATGTACCACTCCCTTTGAAGTTTGGTGTGGCAAGAAAACTATTGTGGGACACTTTAGAGTTTTTGGATCGCTAGTTTGGGCACACATTCCTTCGGAGAAGTGCAAGGCCTTAGAACCTCAGAGTTGATCCTGCATCTTTGCTGGTTACCTTGATGGTGTCAAAGGATATCGACTCTTGGATCCTAAGATACATGAGCTCTCCATTGAGCATGGTGTGCATTTTCAGGAAAGATCTCCTAGCTCATCCTCTCATCTTCCTTCCTCCATAATGAATTTAGAAAGTGACTCAAAGGATTTTCCTCCAGTTGCCTCTACTCACAGAGTTGATCATGAGGTCTCATCCTCCTCTTCACACAGTTCAGATTCTGAGGATGAGGATTCTCCTCCTCCATCCCCTACCATGCCCTTATGGGCTCCTAAGACAATTGAGTCTGCAGACACTCTTGTTGGGGATCCTTTCGATACTCGAAGGACTTGATCACAACATGAATATATTCCACATTTCGACATTGCCACAACTTCAAATCCACAATCCTTTCATGAAGCATTAGGTATTGTTGAGTGGGATTTATCCATGGAGGAAGAGTACAACTTGTTGACTCATAACAAAATTTGGGATCTTGTTCCACTTCCTAAGGGAAGAAAATTGGTTTAGTGTAAGTGGATATGTCAGACCAAATTTGCAATGGATGAATCAGTTGACAAGTTTAAAGCACAACTCGTGGCTAAAGGTTTTTCTCAGGTTCACGATGTTGAATACACTAAGACCTTTGCCCCTGTTGCTATTGTTGGAACTCAAGGTTGGGTTGTACATCAGATGGATGTGAATAATGCATTTCTTCATTGGGATCTACATGAGGATATTTACATGGAACAACCATAGAGATTTGTTTAGGATTATTCATTGTTTTGCAGATTGTGAAAGTCTCTCTATGGTCTCAAATATACCCCATGGGCTTGGTATGCCACGATGGACTCCTTTCTTCTCTCAGTTAGGTTCTCTAGATGCCACTCATATTTGAATGTATACATCTTGAGACAGGAGGATGATCTTCTATTCTTGGCTCTCTATGTTGATGACTTGATTGTCACTGAGAGTACCTCATCCATCATTGCAAGCGTAAAAACTTCTTCTTATGATAGGTTTTCCGTGATCAACTTGGGTCTCTTGCACTATTTTCCCGGGATTAAGATCACTCAGTGCTCTTTCGGGATCTCTCTTGCGCAACCCAAGTATGCTCTTGATCTTCTAGCTTGTTTTCACATGGATTCTTGTAAGCTTGCACTGACCCCCTTTCTATCTAAAGACAAGCTTGGGGTGAAGTGTTCCAAACCACTAGTTGATGCCACTTTGTATTGTTAGCTTGTTGGAAGCCTCATCTACTTGACTCATACTCACTCCGACATTTGATTTGTAGTTAGCAGTGTTTTGTGCTTCATGATGGAGCCACATGAGCTTCATAGGAAGGTTTCCAAACACATTCTGCACTACATATAGGGAACTCATAGGTGCAAGATTCACTATGCAACGAGCACAAGTTCAGATTTGATTAGATATAAGAATTATGATTGGTTTGGTGATCTTGATGATCAAAAATATACTTTTGGCTATAGTTTTCACCTTGGTTCTGGTCCCATTTGTTGGTAGAGTAAGAAGCAACATGCCATTTCTCTTTCTTCAACTGAGGTTGAGTATTGAGGGGATATTAATGCCTCCATTGA
>ML801758.1:147402-185431 GCA_009831015.1 Picea engelmannii
GCCTCCTACCTTTTCATCAATTCAAATATTGAGAAATTAATCAAGGGAATTATTACCTTGATTCCCCTTAACACTTAAGCATCATAACGAACCTCAAATGCATCCCTGCGTGATTTTTATTACAATACTTGATGCTACCTGATGATCTGGTACTTTGTAGAAGCTCACAGGCTCCCTTCACCAACCTTTTGATCACCATTCCCACCATCTTCATTTGTCTTCATATGTATGGCTACCATAAGCAACAATATCATCATCCTTTTTAGCCATTCTATATTTACTTTTCCTAGATACACAATCCATCATTAGTTTATTCAAATATCATAGCATTGTTATTTCATATATATATATATATATATATATATATATATATATATATATATATATATATATATCAGAAAACTACTCTTAGTCTACAAACATGACACTAACATGTTCAGGCATTTCCCTATGCACAAATGCACATCAATATGCACCAATCATTTGATCTTTCATGCCTATTTCATGCACATGTATTACATTTTTATTGTATGCCTCATGCATCAATTCTATCATGCACTCTAGTGCATATTTATTTCAGTTTTATTTGTTTGTTTATTTGTGTTGTTCTAGATGGTTGTCATTGAATTCCTATAGAACCTCGTTTCCCTATGCACTGCCATTCTGCCCAGCTGTGCACTACTGGCCCCTATTCTAAGCCTTGCAACAAAGCCCGATTTGGTTGTTCTGCATTTCTAGCCACTAGATCCACTAGTGCTGCCATTTCTCAACTACTTATTTTATGCAGAGATTTCTAACCCATCATATTTTGGCTAAACCTTTCAATATTCATAGTGTTGTAACATGCACTACTCCAACTGATTATTAACACTACAATCTAATTAACCACTCCCCATTTCCTTGACCAAACCAGTCTTGAAATACCATTATCAATGATTGGCATTTCAACATTTTGAAATATTCTTTTATTTAATATTTCTAATAGTCTTTACCACCCATGGCTTTGCTCAATTTTAAATGCCTCTCTTCACTTCATTGAGTGATTAGTTGTGAAGCACTACTTGGCCACTCAAGACCACCTTGCTCCAAATGGAATGCTACATTCCTCCATTTTCACTTGTACCCTGCTTTTGTTGCACACTCTGATAATAGAGGTAGCTTTCTTGCTTTGGATGCTTTAGACAAAAATGACTAGATCATATCTAATAATTCCCTTGTGTTCGATGTCAACAACAATCATCACACATAGGGATTTGTGCAGTACCTTGGTTTCCATTTGACCCCATTGGTGGATTCCTTGTCTTTGTCAGTACTCTTTATCATTGGATAATATTCAAAGAGTCTTTGTCGTGCACTATTCCATCTAGTGCATGCCAAAGTCGTACCCCGATGGGGTCCTTACAATATCTTCGTCCAAGTCCTTCCAAATATTTGGCCTTCTGCTATCCATCGTGCTGGATGATGAAGGATGCCTTAATGCCTTCCTTCCAACAGATCTCTTCCTATCGAATTCAACACATCTTGCTCTTGGACAAGGATCTAGAGTTATTTGTGGTACCTTGGGGCTTGCAGTCATCAGTGGTTGGTTGCCTCGCTATTGATAGTGGGAATACATCAATGTCCCCTAATCGATAGATTCTATGAGGTGTTCGACACTAGTTCATTTATTCACACTTGTTAGATTGTACCAAGGTATTTTCACGCCCATTATCATCATCGATGGGTCGTCTCACATTTGTTAACGATATACATCAATGACTGGTAAACAAATGATGTCTCACTATGTTTGACCCCAACACATTTATTCACATAGTGTAGACTCGTACCACGACGGATTGTTTTCAAGACTTTAGGTGAAGTACAAACATCACATATTTTGTGCTCCTACCTGACATATATTGTACTACCCCTTAGACATTGGTACTTGTGGAGGATCAATTTGTTCACTCCATTGGTTTCATATATCCTCTGATTTGATTTCGATACATAGCTCCACTGTATATCCATTTGTGGCTATGATCTACTTTTTGCATGGATCCAATGTGTATTTCTCGTGGCCATGATTTCTATGTTATATATATCACATGGATCCACTGTGTATTGTTTGTGGCCATGGACATCAATCATACTTTCAGATATGCCATGGATTCATAATGTACTTGATTTCGCGGCCATGCTTACATTACTCCTAAGCATGGGTATGCCCGACTTGGGAAGAGAATACTCTTACTTGATCTCTACTGACGATTTTTGTTCTTAGATCAGTTGTTCAGGAATCTTGTATTCTTCAATGCATCCTCACCTCTCAGAGTTATAATGTATTTCGACAATTAGTTTCCCTTCCAACCTCACACATTAGGGGGCATCTGTTATACCACAAATTTCCACATCAATTGCATTTGTGAGATGGATTCGTCCTTTTCCCTAGCCTCTAAACTTAAATCCCATCCTCCTTCATCAAAATCACCTAAAAAAAATAAATCCATTTGCAAGTCACCCATGTGTAAACTACTTATATTCGCGCTTTGCTAGTTTGCAACTTGCGTATGCCCTAAAAAATATGAAAAAATAAAAACATTCCACATTTTCTGGCAAGTTTTTCAGTTGGGTTCGTTCCCAAACTCCCCTTGGCCCGTAAACAACGTAATTCAACCACCTCAACTGATCTAGGTGGATATTGGTGGCCACCCACCTATTCCAACTCGCTCCTCGTGTCCATTTTTTATTCAACACATCTTTATGTACTGCCTTATAATTGTGAGTTCTACATTTTTGGGGTTGTCTAAAGCCTCACACATTCTCCAGGTGGATACGGGCAACCTCTCGCCTAATCCAACTGGCTTATTTTGTATGTTTTCATGTCAACACATCGTGTTGTACTTCAAGGGTTGTTTTGGGGCCCTAAACGTTGTTTTCTTGAATTGCCACAGTCAGACTGTAATCGGATTTAGAGTCTGATGACAAAATGTGTATTTCTCTAAAATACCTTTCCAACGGGCTATCACGCACCTAAAATGAAGGTCGTATGCAAAATTTATGACCCTAGGAAGTTGAGGTACCAAATTACACCAACTTACCCATAGGGCCCACATGACTTTTGGTGTTTCACCTTCTAGGGTTAGGTTTTTGGATGTCTAAGGTTTTGGAATTCATGAGTAATATGAAAAGGGCCTCTGGAGCCTCATTGTAATCCATTCTTCTCAGATGGATGCGCATAGAAACCACATCTCTTCTCAGAGATAGCTACCACCATTCGATCAAGTTTCAGTTCTGTAGTTTTACAGTTTCATCCTATTTCATTATTTAATAGAAGATATTGTTCACTGGATATTTGTGTTATTCTTCTTATCTATGTGTTTATTATATTCAGTTTGTTAATCAGTTCGTTCTGCTCCTAAATCTAGATTAGTGGTATCAGAGCAGTCTGCTCTTCATTTATTTTTCTTCGTGCATGTCCCCGACAAGGTCTGGGTACAAGAAGTTGGGACTCGAACCAATCAAGCCATTACCAGATCGTTCGCTCCAAGCCTGAAAATAACCCATGGGAGATGAAAAGAAAGATGATGGAGCRGGAGATCCTATTAAAATGTTGCTTGAGGAAGCCCTCAYGCGACAAAGGAACAAAATGATGGACAACTTCACGTAGATATTTCGACGGTTGCCCACAGGAGAAGCATCTTCATCAGGTGGCCATGCAACCCCCTTCAAGGTACAAGTAAATTTTGATATTCCATTATTTAAAGGACTGATAGATGTGGATGTTGTAGATAAATGGTTGAATCTGCTTGAAGGATATTTTTCGGTCCACAATTTTTTTGATTGGGAAAAGATCACTTTTGCACTCCTCAAGGTCGTTCCCCATGTTAAAGACTGGTAGGATACTTACTCTGAGCAAAGGGTCATTGAGGAATTTGCAATTTTTGTGGTGGCCCCTACACGGGTCTCCTTCTAGGATTCCATTAAAGAACAATTCTACCCTGTTGGAAGCTACGATGACCGGTACACCAGATGGACCACCCTACGTCAAGAAAGGGACCGGATAGTACCAAACTTCACCAATATTTTCCATACCCTATGCACCAAATTGGGTATCAAATATTTTGAGCATCATCTGGTGCTCAAATACCGCAATTGTTTTCATAGATACATTCAAATAGAAATGGAGTTCCTGGACATCGCCTCATTGGGCACAACTTATAGATACGCTGTTAATATTGAGCATAAATTTAAACAGAAATGACGAGAGTTTGGATCTGCAAACCCCTCACAATCGAAGCAGGGAAAAGACAACCCCAACCCACACAACAGGGGACCGAGTTGAAATGGCCACCCTCACGACAATCCATCCAAGCCGTAACACAAGAAGGGCAACGAGAAGATGAAGAAGGACACAAGAAAATGGTGTGAGTACCATAAAATTCCTTGGCAACACCAACGAATGTCGCTCCAAGCAGTCCCTCATGGTCGAGTTGAAGGCTTCCTGAAGGAGGGAAGCAGATTATCGATGTTGAACCCAGTGCCATGGTCGCTACCACCAAAGTCCGGCCAAGCGAACCAGAAGAACAAGAGGAAGGGGAACACCTCTTTCACTCGCAGATGTGGGTCAAGTGAGCTCTGATTCGTTTCATTATCGACAACGGTAGTCAGAAGAACCTGATTTCAATAGAGGCCATCAAGTTGTTGAACCTTCTAACGATATCACACCCGCAACCCTACACCATCGACTAGCTTCGTCAAGGAAGAGATCTCTATGTCAGCCAATAGTGTTGTTATCCCTACGACATCAAGCCTTTGAAAGACGAGGTACTGTGTGATATTGCTCCCCTTGAAGTTTGTGATTTTCTTTTAGGGAAACCATATTTGTGGAAGAATCATGTTGTGTCTGAGTCTAGACCCCACAATGTTATTATTACTTTGGGTAGACAATTGTACAGGATTCCGGAGGTGGCAGTGCCTACTGTTATTTCTTTAATCTCTGCTAAGAAATACAGTAAGGTCATTTCACAGACCAGGAAGTTCGTCTTCTTTGTGATCCGTGCTCACAATAAGCAGAAGGTCATCACCACATATGTGGCCTCTACACAATGCCTCTCTTTGCAGCAAAATCAAGTGGACGAGATCGTGGAAGAATACAGATACATCTTTTTCTCACCTAAAGGGGTACCAACACACTGCCAAGTCAAGCATCCAATTTATTTCACCATCGACACTCTTCTACCTAATGGACTAGTCTATTGACGCTCGTTGATGGAGAATGATGAAATCAGGCGTCAGATCCAAGAGCTTCTTCAAAAGGGGCACATCAGACCCAACTCCTCCCCTTGCGGAAGCCTAATTATACTGGTGTAGAAGAAGGATGGGACTTGGCGACTCTACATTGATTACAGATCCTTAAACAAAATCACAGTCAGGAACCGCTTCCCCATTCGAAGGATTGATGACCTTCTTGAACAACTCAAGGGGGAAAAGTTCTTCAGCAAGATTGACCTGAAGTCTGGCTACCACCAGGTTCCCATCAAACCAACTGATGTCTGGAAGACAACCTTCAAGTCTAAAGAAGGTCTCTACGAATGGCTCGTCATGCCCTTTGGCTTAACAAATGCACTGACCACTTTCATGAGGTTGATGGACGATGTATTGAGACCCTTCACCAACTCCTTTGTTGTAGTATAATTGGATGGCATCCTCATCTTCAACAGAACGTGGGAGAAGTACATGCGACATATTCAACATGTTTTGAGCACTCTGCGGCAACACAAGCTTTATGCCAACTTGGAAAAAATCTCTTTTGGCATGACCAGGGTCCAATACCTGGGCTACATTGTTGATGAGCATGGGGTACATGTTGATCTAGCTAAGATCCGAGTCATCTGTGACTGGACAACCCCGACCACACTGATCGAGCTTCGGAGCTTCTTGGGACTCACCAATTTTTACCGATGGTTCGTGTTGGGATTCTCCCATATTGCATGGGACCTAAGCCATGTGACCAAGGGCGGTGGTAGGGCCAAGTTAGTGTGGGGGAAGGAGTAGCAATGAGAATTCGGATATTTGAAACATTCTTTGTGCTCAACTCCAGTACTCTCCTTGCCTGATTTGCAACAACCATTCAATATTGAGACTGATGCATCTGACTATGTTATTGGTGTAGTTCTCACTCAACACGGGAATTCTATGGCATACCATAGTGAGACACTCTCCGATACTGTGCGGAAATTCCCCACCTATGACAAGGAAATGTATTCCATTATACAAGCATGTCGTCAATGGAAAAATTACATTATGGGGAAAGAAACGATCATACACATTGATCACAAGCCTCTGCAATACATACAGACACATGGGAAATTGCAGAACGACCGCCTTCAGAAAAGGTCCACCTATCTGCAGCAGTTCCATATCAACATCAAGTATAAGACCAATATCTCCAATCATGTCGCTGACTTCCTTAGTCAGCCTCCTATGGCTGCACTTACCACTGTGCTCCATTCATGTGGACATGAAACATCGGAGTGGCCCCAAATTTACCAACAAGATCCAAACTTCACCACCACATATCAGCTCTTGGGTACATGCGCCATTGTCACTGATTTTCACATTTAGGACAGACTCTTATGCCACCTGGGCCATCTATGTGTTCCTACAAGTGAGCGTGCAAATCTGATTTGGGAAGCCCACTATAGTCGGGTGGCAAGACATTTTGGCATAGAGAAAACTATGGTCGTTCTTCAGAAACATTTTTATTGGCCAAAACTTCAACAGGATGTCAGCAAGTATATCAGATCTTACACTGCCTACGCCATTGCCAATCTGACCATTAAGAAGCAAAGCTTATACACCCCTCTTCCAATTCCGGAGAAGGTGTGGGAATCCATCTCCATGGATTACATGTTTGGTTTTCTGTCCACCAAGGATGGAAATGACTACGTGTTTGTGGTCGTTGATCGATTTTCGAAGATGGCCATCCTCACAGCCTATAAGAACAATGTCACACCGGCAGATACTGCCAATCTCTTCTTCAAACGATTTTGGGTTCACTTTGGGATACCACATACCATCATCTTCAACCGAGACAGCAGGTTCGAGTCTCTGGTCTCTGTTGGACACCAAGCTCACAAAATCCACTTCTTTCCACCCCCAAACCGATGGTCAAATTGAGGTCATCAATCGGATGATTCTGCACATCCTTCGCATGTACAATTCTAAGCATCCCTGTACATGGGACGAGAGTCTCCCATATGTCCAACACAGTTACAACATGGCTCTCCATATTTTCATCAGACATAGCCCATTTCAGGTGGGTCTGGGATTCCAACCCTTGGGACCCATTGATGTTGCACTCCCTCTTGCCACCACACAGACAAACTCTTCCCCTTATCAGTCTGCGATCAACAAAGCCACCAGATCGATTGAGCACATTCAGCACATCCGCCAATAGGTCCAGGAGATTTTTCAAAAATCCAATGATAAGTACAAGAAAAGCCATGATAAACACAGGGTACCACACTAGTTTTAGGTTGGCAACAAAGTCTAGTTACATTTGCAAAAGGAGCGTCTCACCAGGCCCCATCGAAAGCTCCACCCACTTCATTATGGGACTTACACTATCACCAAGGTTGTGGGTAGCAATGATTTTGAATTCAACACTCCACCCTTCCTTGGTCTGCATCCATTATTCAATGTGGACCTCCTTAAGCCATATTTTCCACCATTATTGGACACCTCTAAGATTGTCGAACAACTGACACCCACAAAGCTCAAACTTGACTGCATAGAACAAGCATCCACCGATCAGATAGTGGACACACAGTTCAAGGGCACTCGCCAACAATGGATCCAGCTTTATCGGGTTGTCAAGGCAGGGCAACTCCTACACCAAGGCAAGTGGCTCACCCAAGGCGAAATCCAGTAGAATTTTCCTCACTTGATGGGGGAACAAAACACAATGGATACCATTGCTTCCTAAGGTGGGAGGATTGATCCAGGTGGATATTGGTGGCCACCCACCTATTCCAACTGGCTCCTCGTGTCCATTTTTTATTCAACATGTCTTTCTATACTTCTTTATAATTGTGAGTTCTACACTTCTGGGGTTGTCTGAAGCCTCACACATTCTTCAGGTGGATACGGGTGGCCTCTCGCCTAATCCAACTGGATTATTTTGTATGTTTCCATGTCATCGCATCTTGTTGTACTTCCAAGGCTATTTTGGGGTCCTAAACGTTGTTTTCTGGACTTGCCACAGTCATATTGTAGACAAATTCAAAGTCTGATGACAGAATGTGTAGTTCTCTAAAAGACCTTTCCAACAGGATATCACGCGCCTAAAATGGAGGTTGTATTCAAAAGTTACGACCCTAGGAATTTGAGGTACAAAATTACACCAACTTACCCATAGAACCCACATGAATTTTGGTGTTTCACCTTCTAGGGTTAGGTTTTTGGATGTCTAGGGTTTTGGCATTCATGAGTAATATGAAAAGGGCCTTTGGAGCCTCATGGTAATCCATTCTGCTCAGACGAATGCACGTAACAGCCACATCTCTTCTCAAAGATAGCTACCACCATTTGAGCAAGTTTCAGTTCTACAGTTTTACAGTTTCGGCCTATTTCATTATTTAATAGAAGATATTGTTCACTGGATATTTGTGTTATTCTTCCTATCTTTGTGTTTATTGTATTTAGTCTGTTAATCAATTTGTTCCACTCCTAAATCTGTATCATCAACTCCTTGAGGATGGTATAAAGGCACCTATGAGGGAATGAATGTGGAGGACAACCTAGGTGCAAGATTATGCTGACGAATTTGCAAGCTTCCCTATTTTCCTTGATCCTCTGAGTAGCATCCCCCTGATATGGAAGTTGTTTTCCAATACTCCTTCTTCTCTCTTGTATGACCATAGGGTGTGTTACTATCCCTTCTGGGTCATCTGAGGAAGATTCATCCTACAAATTTGATGCTTGAAGGACCACCGGAGGAACCTAGGAAGTTGGCTTCGAGGTAGTGCCGACGATTAGAGTCAGGTTGTAACTACCTGCTCATACTGTTTTCAATGAAATATTTATCTTTCCCTCCATATTTGTGTAATATTTTTCAATCTATTTGTATATGCTTACTTTCTTTACATATCTGAATTTTCTTATTATATGTATGAATTTTTTTCATAACTACCCAATGGAAACATACACTTGATCTCGTTTTGCAAGTTGATACCAGCAGATATCAAGAGAAAGTCAAAGGTCGAGAGCGAGGAACGATGTCAAGCGATAGGATACAAGGTGTGACATCTTCTCTTCTCTCTTCCAAAAGTAGTTATTTGATTACCAATTTGTATGTGTGAGGAGGGTAGGTTTTGTCTTTTGAATACGGTCAAGTTATGTTGTGACATGACCCAAGGTCACAGGGAAAAATAGGATAAACAATTATACCCTCCGAAAGTAAACCAATGTCGAAAATTGACCTTAATTGTTTCAACTGTAACTTTCTCATACGAGCTCCATTTCACGAATAGATTGGCTCGTTGGAAAGCTATCTTCGATTTCTTTTATTTAAGTTGCATAAATAATGTGTATTTTGGTACACTTTGTTCTAGTGGGTTTTAATTGCCTAAAAAAGTCATTGAGGGCCTCAAAATCGCCCCACAAGTTCATGACCTTCAAAAAAACCAAAAACTTCATAGAAATTTGATTTTTTTACTGTTATAACAACCTTTTAAATCTCAGCCCTCAATCTCGAATCGGGTGAAATCTGATCTGTTGATATGCCAATCATTTCCAAACTCTGCAGATTAATTTCCACCATCAATCGACAACTTAAAACAGTCTGCATTGCTTATCCGATCTCCATTGACGATTGGTCGATCGACGATTCTCTTTAGCAAACCAAACTTGCTCACGAATATCCCCGACACCCCATCATCAACCATTGGCCATCATTCATTTCTCTTGGAAACCACTTGTAACACATCTTTGAATCGGCCAACCCGATTGTCGGTCATCAACCTCCCGCGATTTCCCTTTTTCGGATTGAAACATCTTACCAATTCAATTGATCCGACCATCAACCATTGACGATTTTCGTTGGGGGATGAAACTCTTCACTAAATCGGTCGACTCGACCATCCTTGTTGGATGACAAAAACACTTATTCAATTCAGTCAACACATGACCATCGACCATTTCTTGCTGACACAGAAACTACTGACGTGGCATGTCATGTGGACGATGACATGGCATGACACATCATCCCGAAGTGTCAAATTGGATGGCGTGACATGACACATAGATGTTGACATGTAATCCTCCTCTTTTCTTCATCGACCATTGGGAATTTCTCTTGGATGACCCAAACACCTCGTTGAATCGGCCAACACCCAACCATCGACCATTAGTTGTTTCTCTTGGACTACTCGAACCCCTCATTGAATCGGCCGACACCCTACCATCGACAGTCGACGATTTTTGTTGGCGACTAAAACACTTTTCCAATTCGGCCGACTTGACCATCGGTTGTCGACGAATTCTCTTGGTGAACTCCAACACTTAGAAAATTTTCAACCAAATCCTCGATGAATTTGGGATGTCGATCTTCCGTCCCGAATGATCTTAACCTTCGATCCATCAAACTTCACCCAACTTTGTTGACGAGTCTCGATCATCGATTTTCTCTATTTTCCAAGCTCCGAAAGCAAATCATGATTGTTGACGGACTCTAACTTCTCAATGGTCGAAAACAAATCCAGATCGTTGCTTTGTCTCATTTTCACAACCACCGAAAATCAATCTGGATCATCAATCTACTTCATCTTTCAAACGAACCAAAACTTATAAAAAAAAATTAATTTATTAAAATGAATCTGGGTCATTGATCTCGAGATCAAACGCGATATCGACCATCGATTCATTGAACTCTGCCCAATTCTACAACAACCATTAAAATGTGAAATTTGACCTTCCAAGTCAAATTTTAACTTTGCAACTCTGTGAATTTACCCCATTAAACCTCTTAGATAGTTTCGAGTCCCTTAAACTCAATTTTTTCTCACGAGTTTGGGGGTTTCTCTCTAATTTTCACCATTTTTCCCCAAACCTATCATAGAACAAAATATGAAACAACGAATTTACTCAAATTCGCACTGGTTCTTGGTCCATACAAGCTTGGTGTTTGAACCAGAAGCTATGATACCATATTGTGATGTACCCACCCTCCAGCTAAGTAACATTACGCGTGGAATACTCATTAAAATTAAGATTTTCTACTTAATTAAATTCTTGTATCTTACTAGCTATAGATCACACACAGATTTAATCATTTGATTGATACCACAGTTCTAAATGCATCTAACAACATATATTAAAAACATGAATTCCATTGGCCAAGCAAACAACGAACACCCAACATTCATATAAACATTTCTCACAACAGAATAAACATAGTAACAGAACAAATAACTTATTTGTGTGCATAATAACCAACTAGATTCATACGAAGGATGAACCTCCCAGCCATAGGTGTGATTTTTCATTTTCTCTCAACAACAGACCACACCTGCGCTAAGGCCATGGGTCAACAAGGAGATCCGACCCTCTGGCTATCCACTCTCCACACACAACAACCCCAAACCCAAGTTCCACTATGTTCCCCACAACCTACACAACCCAAGGAATGAGATCCCCCTTCACTGTACACAATCCCTTAGGCCTTCCCACTTTCCTCTAGGGCTCCAATGCACCTGTCTAACTATGAATCCTCTTAGCTACTCAAAGAGTGCTCACAACAACCTTCATAAGGTTATTGAACCATTTCCTCAACAGAAAAAAAAAAAATGCTTTACAGGTTTACAATCTAATTTACAGGCACATAGGCCTCCTTCTCAACATAAAACACAACCAAACAATGGATGCCTTCAAGCACACCATGGTTGGTTCTCTTCCTAGCACTCAACTCCCCTTTTGCTATCCAAAATCTGCATATAAAACTTGTCTTCCTTTTGCACACGAATTTCCCTTCTTCTCCGTTGCTTTCTGGACTCTCGCTCTTCCCGAAGATGATTGTACTTCAACCCATGCTCTCAATAACTATGGGATGTGAATCCTCACACCCACCCTCTTACATGAGTTTAATGATCATCTTTGGGAACACTTAACAACAATTTAGAAGGTTATACACAATAATCATAGTTTTTTAAGAATGTGGGTTGGATTTAATACCCGTGAATAATTCCCCCTTGGACCCCCTCTTTCTTGTGGAATCATAGCCCCCCGTCGTTATTCATCCCTTTCATATAGCAGCTAGCGATTACTATTTTTATTAATGATTTCAATGCACATAATATACCATTTGTCCTTTGGCCACATTGAACTAATACATACTCTTCGCCCCAACACATCGGCTCACTAGCCTAAATCACATTTATACAGTTACATTATAGTTCACGGGGATTAAAATTGGGGATGTTATAGCCTCCTTATACAGTGCCCCCAAATCCCTCCAATGGAAGCTACCTTCGGTTTGTAAATCCCCTTTTTGGTCAGTGAGTGGTGTGTGTAAACCCTCAAAAATTATTTTTTTTAGGTTTAGCCTCTTGAATTCTTTGTTAGTTTTTCCTCCAAAACAAAAATATACGAATGAGTTTACGCATTTGATTGAGGTTTTACCTCATTATAAATCTCACATGCTTATCTCAACAAGAATGATTGAATTATGAAGAAGCATTCACTCCATCAACAATGTTGGTCACAGTGAAATTGGTAACAATGATGCAAATGGTCTTCGGCTTAAAAAATTGTGATTTGGAGGAAGAAATATTTGGAGTAAACAATGCATTTTGTAATGGTGATTTGGAGAGAAATATTTATGTATTGACAATGAGGGTTCTAGGGTGTAAATAAAAATCATTTGATATATATATATATAAACTATTTACAATTTGAAACAAGGTTTAAGACCATAGTATACAAAATATACCAAATATCTACTTGAACTAGGTTCAAAAGAATCCCTTATGAACCCATTGTATGACATGAGCATAAGTGATAAAATGGGGATTGTAATAGTTTATGTAGATGCATAATCATCATAGGCATAGAGATCGATGCAATTCAAAAGGTTAAATTTGATATGTGTTTAAATTTTGACATATTTAATCTAAGCCCCCTTCATTATTTCCTAAGTGTAAAATTTTGGTAAACTAATATTGGTGTATTTGCATCACAAACAAAGTATATCAAAATCTTGTTATAGAAATAATGAACCATTGATTATAAATTAGAGACTACACTCATGGAATTTGCACTATAACTATCAATGACATCCAACTCTAAAATAAAATAAAATAGTTAGTGTATAGAGAATTGATTGGTAGTGTGACCTATCTCATAGCGAAAAACCTAGATCCGATCTTTGTATTCAACTAAATTTCCAAATTCATTGCAGGCCCCAACATTTATGGTAGGATGTGTTGAAATTTCCTTCTAGGATAATTAATGCAAATTCAAAATTTCACCTCACACATGAGGTTTGACATATCTAATCCCTATGAGCTTTTAGCCTTATAGTTGATCTGAAATATTCATTTACAACAACGAATAAGAAACAATGTTTTCCTTCACTTCAACCCAACACACAGGACATCCCAAGAGAAAAGACACCAAACATGTGCCAACAAGTTTCATCCTTAGGGAACACTTTTCCAGGCACATACCAAACTTGAAAAACACTTTATTACATCATATTTCATGATAGAAAACATGTGCTCTTATCTTCTAGTTGTATGTTAAATCACTTAATAGTTTCAACGATGTGTTATGTCAAATAAATGTGAACAACAATGTTGGAAATTACTCGATCAAGAAGACAATGGAAGCTAAAATTCAAATTTGTGATTACACAAATTTTGGACCACTCGAATCTTCAAACATATATGAAGTGCATGTATATACCACAATGTTATCACAACTATGCTACAATCTCTAGTTCTCCAAACCCTAGTTAGAGAAAACATCGACAAGTCCTCTTGTCTTCACAAATGTCCTAGACATCTTCTTATCTTCTCCTTCTCAATCAAGCATACCAAGTAGCACTAAGGTTTCCAAAACTCTAGTCTTCTCCTATCACAAGAGCTACAAGAACAATGATTCCTTATCCTCTAGGAATTATTACCAAACCTAGCTTATTTTTCCTCCTTTAGGGTGAAACCCTAACCTGAGAATACCCTTGAACTTCTCCAAGAACCCTATAACTCCAAGAAAAACAAAGATAATATGATGAAGAGTACAAAGAAAGAGAAAGGCAAGTGCACTACACTCCTCATATCTCTAACACAAGATGATGAATGAATGGATGGATGGATGGATGAAGGACTCTCCTTCCTCTATTTATATGAGAGGTAAGGAGGCCAAAAATATAAAGTGGGCCTAAATCCTTACAAGCAACCTATCTCTAACAAGTACATTCACACATGTGAAACACTCCACTCCAAAAGACACATGCCAAGTTCCAAGGTGATGTTGTCCAACAAGCAAGGCTTTGAGGCATGGATGCTCCATTAGATGTGTCCAATGCTCCTCCATAAGCCTCCAAATCTCCAACGTTCCTTCAGGTCCACCCCACCTTCATGATCACTCGCTCAGCCCAAGCTAGCATAAGTCGAGTACAAGTCTTAATGCAAGCGATCCAAGTGTTCCCATGCTATGTAGGGATCAGCGCCATTTTTTGAAATGACAAGCACTCCTCCTCCAAAGCAAGGCATCCTCACATGCAACCAACCAACCTCCATGTGGATAGTATAAATAATGTCACCAAGCTATCTAAAGGTATATAATGCTCCAAGGAATAAAGCCACATAAGCATCCATACAAGGTCTAGCAATCCAAGAGCAAGCCACCTCCACATGTGCTTGTCCATCGTGAAACAACCAAGGGTCATCCATACACCATGCACCCCACATCACACGAAGAACCTCCAACATTATGTTATCACTTTCAAAGTAATGCCAAAATCTAACACTTCCTCTTTCCTAGAAAGTTTTTTCACAAACACCTGTCTTCTCCCTTTGCAACTCCACCAAACTTGTCATCTACAAATATGAACATGTTGTAGTCTTGAAATAAACCCAAACATCATCCTCCATCATTGAATCACACCTCCCCTCCTTAAAACAATCAAAAGACTCACAAATGGAAGAATCCAATGCAATATGGTTAGTATATATCCTTAGAGGTATACATGCCCTCACTAAATATCTAGGCGCTCCTACATGCTCCTATGCATAATATAATGTTTGGGTAAGCCATATTGGCTTCTTTCTTAATGGGGTAGTCGGTGAGGGCATATCCAAACCTAACCTCACCTCCTCCACCATTTAATACGACTCAACTCTAACCTCTGAATCAATGTATGGAACAACAACCTCCTCGCTCTATTCATCCATTGAAGGAGAATCCCGTGAATTAGAAGATTTCACATCCTCATCAAATTTCATATTTCTTCGCACCACAATCTTCCATTGTGATGGAATGTAGAACTTGTAATTTATGGAAGTCTCATTGTATCCAACAACACAATTCGCACATCTCAAAATTACAAGAAACACTGACCACCTATGAATTTAAAGGATCATAACCCTAGATCATCAACAACATGCCAAAGTCCATCATTCCTAAATTCAAAATCATAGACCAAAATATTTGGGCACCACATCATGCATTGTTTAAGACATCTTTCAAAGATCATCACATATCCAAATAGACCAAGACAAGTGGATTAGATCTATCAAAATCACAAAAATAGACAACTACACAAATCCCATCTATCTTGAAATACCAAGATTGTGGTACAAGAAACAACCCATTCACAACTGTCAACAACCTGTAATCATGAGTATCTCACCCATGCACCTCAAAACCTCCATCCATTGAAGCAAAACCCTCAATAGGGTCAACTCCCTCTTTCTGAGAGAATCCTCGGGTAAGTGGAGCAAGAGTATCATCTTGGCCAACTACCTCTGCCTTAGAGAATATAATGACCCTGTCCATGTATTCTAAAGTACTCCCATTAGCAACAAGCCTAAAATCAAACACTGATTCCATAATAGGTTATGAACATGCGTCCATGGAATCCTGCCATACATGCTCTATGTATGCCTCCTTATAGCTAGAAGGTTCATCTAGTTTCTCACTTGTATGTACAAGTGCCACCAGATTAACAAGTAACCTATAAAGGCCACCATCTTGCACACCTCTAGATAAAGTCCTCAGACTAGCTAGGCTATAATCATTGATAGTACATGAAAGGTTGTCCTTGAAATGTAACTCTACACTGATTATCTACGAAACAAGAAATCCAAAGAAAATTTCTCTTCAACTCAAGAAAAAATAAAACATCATTCAACTCAAGGACATCCCTTGATGGAATCTAGAGGGAAATGGAGCCCAATCCTTTCACAATGTATGTAGCATCATCACCCAACTTAACACACATACCTCCATCTTGCTCCCAAAGTCTATTGAATTGTTTCTTGGCATAAGTCATTAGTCTCGGTGCCCCACTATCCACATACCATCCAACACTTAACATAGTGTTAGAAGATAAACACGAGAATGTAGAGAAGGTAGTCACAAACTAGTATCATCCCCCATCCACTCTTTCTACAATACCCGCTACAACTTGTTTAACCTTCTCTTTCTTCTCCGAACACTAGCTGGCATAATGTCCCATCTCATCACACCTAAAACATTTCACCTTGCTCAAGACTTTTGTTCCTATACTTGAATCTTCCTTCTTACCCTTCATGTTCCTTTTCTTCCTTCCCTTCTTCGTCCCCCAAACATAGGCTGCTAAAGCTACTCCCTTTAGATACACAAAACATGCCTCCAACCTAATCTCTTCCTACACAAGGTTAACCCAAAGCTTCGCAAAATTTGGCAAGGTCTCACAAGCATAAACATATTGGAAAAAAGACATCCAAGTTGAAGCAAGTCCATTCAAGGCAATATACACCAAATATTTTCCCTCCATCTTTGTCCCTATGGCAACCAGTTGATCCTTCAACTCAGTGATCTTGGTAAAATAGCTCACCATTGTATTTGCCTTTCTCATGCAGGGGGTTGAAAGCTTGTTCTTCAGGAGCATCTATTGAAAAACATTAGTACTTTTAAATAAATCAACCAAAGTATCAAACATATCCTTACTAGTTGAATTCTCTAAAATGTGAGGGATGAAGTGATCCTTCACTAAATCAAGGATGATTTGCATTGCCTTGACCTCCTTCTTCTTATGGGTGGCCAACTTCGTCGAATCAATAGGTGAAACAATCACTCTCTCAACATACTACCAAATCTCTACTTCCTCCATCAACCTCCTATAGAATGAGCTTCCAAGGTATGAAATTGGAAGCACCATCCAATCGATCACACTCCATAAGAAAGAGAGTTCATTTTGAAAATCTGACACACACCTCAAAGAAAAAACAACAAAAAATAAGTAAGACAACCTTTCAAGGATTCAAGTGCTTCTCCCAAGAAAATTAGAGTATCTCACTCAACAACTTGTAAAGTTCAATCACTACTCCCAAATACAATACAACTAAAATATCCAACTTCCTCTTCACTAAGAGAGCAATCCTAATCCAATCAACTATGATTCTATGTTGAAATTCTGGTCTAGGGTAATTAATGCAAATTTGAAAATTTCACTTCACATTGAATAGTTCCCGAATCTAATCCCTATGAACTTTCAACCTTAAGGATAATTTGAAATATTAATTTATAGCAACAAACAACGAACAATATTCCCCCCTCACTTCAACCCAACACATTAGGCAGCCCAAGAGAAAAGATATCAAACATATGTCGACTAGTTGTATCCCTTAGGGGACACTTTTCCAAGCATATACCAGATCTGAAAAGCACTTTATTACAATAGATTTTACAATAGAAAATATGCTCTCTTATCTTCCAATTATATGTTAAATCACTTAACAATTTCATCCCACTATTATGTCAAATCAACATGAAGACCAAACGTTGGACATTACTAAAAAAAAAAGCCAATGCAAGCTAAAATTCAAATCTGCAATTACACAAGTTTTGGAGAACTAAAAACTTTGTACGTATATAGAAGAATGAAGTATATGTACATACCACAACTTTACCGCAAATTTGATATAATTTCTAGCTCTCCAAACCCTAGCTAGGAAAAACCATGAAAACCCTAGCCACTAACAAAGATCCACAACAAAATAACATCAACACTGACAATTTCTCCTTTGCTTCAACACTTGTGTCTTAGACATCCCCTTATCTTCTCCTCCTCAATCAACCATACCAAGCAACACTAGAGTTTCCAAAACCATAGACTTCTTCTCTCACAAGATATACAAGAATAATGCTTCTTTATCCTCTAAGGGTTATCACAAACCCTAGCTTTGTTTCCTCCTTTAGAGTGAAACCTTAACCCTTGAAATTCTCCAATAACCTTAACACTCTAATAGAAAGAGAGATCATACAATGAAGAGTACAAAGAGAGAGAGAAATATTAGTGCACTACACTCGCATCTCTAACACAAGATGATGAGTGAGTGAATGTATGCAATGACCCTCTCATTCCTCTATTTATATGAGAAGTAACGAAGGCCAACAATATAAAGTGGGCCTAAACCCTTACAAACAACTTATCTCTAACAAGTTGGTCCACACATGTGAAGCACTCCACTCCAAAAGACACATGGAAAGCTCCAAGGTGATATTGTCCAACACATAAGGTTCCAAGGCATGAATATAAAGTGGGCCTAAAGCCTTACAAGCAACTTATCTCTAACAAGTTGGTCCACACATGTGAAGTGCTCCACTCCAAAAGACACATGGCAAGGTCCAAGGTGATATTCTCCAACACATAAGGTTCCAAGGAATAAATACTCCATGAGATGTGTCCAACGCTCCTCCACAATTCTCCAAGGCTCCAATGATCCTCCTAAGCCATGTTCTCCTTTAGGGCCACCCTAATTGGGTATTTTTTAGGGGAGAATTTTCATCAATTGGCTACTTTTTCACCATCTTCCAAATTTGTTTTTACCAAATAGTCATTTTCTCTTTAAAAATTCACTTATTTTACATAAAACATGGTTACAGTAATAATATTCACAAAAAATTTACAAGTTTTAATAGTAAATTATATGATTTTTAATTGAATATTCATCCACATATCTATATGTATGATTTTTAAAATATGAAATAATCACCTAAAATATTATACTTAGCCATAATATTTGAGTCCTTAAAAAATACCCTGCTGGGATCCCATCTATATGATCACTCCCCCAAACCAAGCAAGTACAAGTCTCCATGCAAGAGATCCAAGTGTGCCCATGCCATCTAAGGCTCAAATGCCAAGTGCTCCTTCAAAGCAAGGCATCCTCACAAGCAACCAAGCAACCTCCATGTGGCTAGTATGAAAAATGTCACCAAGTTATCTCGAGGTCTCCAATGCTCCAAGGAAGAAAGCCACATAAGCATCCATACAAGGTCTAACAATCCAATAACAAGCCACCTCCACATGTGCATGTTCATCATGAAACAACCAAGGGTCATCCATACACCATGCACCCTACATCACATGAAGCATGACCAAGCATGTGTAAGCACTTTCAAAGTAAGCCTAAAAACCAAGAGAATTATAAAGTATGTGACGAGTATTTTAGAGTATGGAATCTTGTATTGCAAAGAGAGGATTTTCAACACATAGGTTATATAGGTTTAAAGTTAGCAAAGTTGGTTAATGATAGGAAATCCACCACATGATATTTTTAGCCTTGTTACAAATGTAGTTTTCACGATTGAGTAAAATGCAATGCCACTTTACTCTACTGAAGCAAAAGTATAGGGTAGCAACGATTGCAACTTGTGAGGTAGCTTGGTTCAAAATGATCCCTCCTGATTTGCAAGTCATACAAGCTTATCCTACTACATTTCATGTGATATTCAAGTTGCCTTGAAGTTGGGAAAACACTGTGTTTTTAATGATTGAACAAAGCATGTGGAGGTGCATTGCCACTCATATGCCAATTAGTGGGAAATGAATAAATAAAACTACAATATTATGCAACTCAAGCACAAACAACAAAGATATTCATGAGGCCTCACAATCCAAAGAAATGTGTTCTTTAAAGATAAACTTGGTGTAATTTATAGTATGATTTTCAAGGGAAAATGATAATATATGTGTAATGGTCTATCTAATGCACACTTTAGTTGACTAAATTATAAAGAATATGTTGGAATAAAGTGAATATGTTATATTTTTAAAATTAGTTTAAATTTATTTTTTCCATGTAATCCATGCACAAGAAACCTTTGGAGACTCGTCATCGACAAGTGGTAACTAGGGTAAACCGTCAACATAGACAATARTACACCTAACTCATTAAGGAAATCGAGTTTTAACATATCACATATAGTCAATTCAAGGACTTGACCCAAAGACCTCTTATTCTAATTCACAACTCTCAATCACTCGATCTAACCCACTAGGTTAATATTAGATTTAAACTCTTYTCAATTAGTCTCTATTTATGTGGAATAAGAAGGACCACCTTTTCTTTCAGTTACAATAACTAATCTTTCCATTTAAGAGAATGATGAACTTTCCCAAATTAGTGGAAGTCATTGGGATATTAAAAAATTAAGATGTGTTATCATTGTGAGTCCCTTGGTGGGTACACAAAAAGGTTTAAATGCCTAGCAAAGTTGATGTCTATACAAATATGATTACTACAGAAATCTACAAGTATCATTATACTTCTATCTTTTATGATTCCTTTGAGCTTAAGAGTCTTAAGTTGTGAATTCCCCATCATGGTTGTAGGTGGAACTATAGGTTTCCTTTCCTCTTATCTTGAGTCTTGAATCTTATCAACCTTTCTTAGATGAGGTGGAATATATTTTGAGGTTGATTCTTGTATTTGTTCTTTTCGAATAACAGTTTCTTTTGGGGGGGGCTATCTTCGTTCTTATATTGTTGGGTGCCTTAGATTGAAGCTAATGATATTTTTGTCATTGTTTCATCATTTTCAAAGTTTGAACAATACACAATGGTGATTTTGATACCTGGTGTCAAGACTTCTACTCCATTTCCATTCCTTATCTTCAAATCACATAGTAACTTGTTTTCACATCGATGTTTTGAAACCCATCTCTTACGACATCTACAACAATTATTTTCCTTATTTATTAACTTCATCCATAATCTTTCAAGATCTTCTATCAGTTTGTCAAGTTTGTTCCCTGATTTTTTTGACAACTTCTCAATCTTATTCAAAATTTGTTTTCTATTGTTGTGTAACGTCCACAACTACCTCAGGTTGGGCCATGTCACACAACCTCAACTTCATGAGCACTAAGTCAACCCAATTGCAACATCCCCAACATACTACTGAGCAATGGTATGTTGATGTTTCACTGCGCAGTTTCTACTCTAACACAAGTCTGTGCAGTTAAATCATTGTAATGTGCTCAGCCCAAGCTTGAGTCACACTACACAACTTGTTATAGCGGAAGCAACAATCTCATTTCCATACAACCTCAAACAACGAAATTAACCCATACCACTGTGTGCACCAACATGCTGATCACATAGCATAATTGCACGCACATCCATTTAGGCGTCCTGTGCCACTTCTAATTTCATTATGTGCGAGGTTTGTTTCCTTACACACACACACACAAATTCCAGCCTCTTGATGTATACAGGCTACAATCTTGTGCACCCGACCACTCAATCTTCTTCTTGATGACTTATAACCAAAACCATAAGGTTAACTTAACTGGAAAGACTATTCGCATTTGTCATATCCATGCACAACTACAATTACAGGCTATAAGCACCATGTTTATATGAACAAGCAACAAATAACAAAATAACATCAAATACTTATGCATCGATATACAATAATTAACACATGTCAAACATAGACAAAATGCACATAGTAAACAAGACAAACACATAAGGAACACTTATCTTAAATGAAAGTCACCAATTGCGACCTTGAATCAGATGTTCCTCCTAGCCATAGACGTTGTTGCTCATAAGATTTCAACAACAAGTCACCCTCGAGTTGGGGCTCAATTCCTCCAGGGAAAAAGGGTCCTAGAGAAAAGCTACATTTTGAAACTCAACATAATTTCCAGTTCACAGTGTCTGTTGTTTCATCTAGCCCACAGTCCCTCATTCTCCACGCACATGTCACACCCAAGAAAGTGTGCCCCTTCTTTGCTCAAAAATCCTTCGGATGCCCCACTTCCCTTGTTAGGGTTACCAGCAACAGTCTGGACAGGAAATCTTCGATCCCTACGACTAATGCTCAGCACATCAGGAAACAATTCTAAGAAAAAATATCGCATGGAGAGTATTCCTACAGGTCTAAAAACCACTCCACAATAGCTAGTCTCTCACCCAGAGAGACTGCTCACGATCTGTCAACCCGACTCTTCGATAGTGAAACTCTGGATACAACCCCCACAACTCCCTATAAGCTTCTATGGAAGATAAGGTAATAATTGAATTTTTCATACAGTCCGACCACCCTTTTACTCACAAGAGTCGGTAACATCCATCTCCCTCTAATGGATAATCCCCATGCAATCCCCTTCAAAATACACTAAGGCCAACAATATATATTGCATTCCTTCCACTTGACACTTGTCACCTCCAAAAGTAGCTTTAAGCCACTTAGTGACATGTTCCCTATCCTCGAGAACTTGAGATAAAATAATTATTTGACTTAACACTTTTCCCAGTAATATTATAAAATATTCCCCAAGATTTACATCTCACCCCCCTTTTTCCTTTTCCGATGGAGTCAACCCTCCATCTCTTTTTGTCTGAGTCAGTTAGAGCGCAACAATGCAATATTATATTAATAATCATGATTAAATTTACATGGATAGGTGCACTAGCCTATATGTGCCCAGGCTCACCAGCGTCATAATCACACAAGCTATATGGCCTCAAAACATAGATTGTGTACTTCCATGTCATTACCGTGCACTAACCCAAGTGCGCGCAACACAATGAAATACACGCACTTGCCAAAGTGCGCGCAACACACAAAATGCGTGCACCCTATCTTTATAAAAATTCTTCGTGCACTTACTCTGATTTGCGCAGCACCATAACCGGGTGTCAACGAATCACCAATGTATATATACATTACATTTACACTTGGTACCAATTGACTCACCAACCCATGTACAATTACAAAGGGTTCCAGATCATGGATATTAAAATTCCCTCCCCCTTATTTATGCACTATCCTCGGTGCATCATATACACATGTACATACAAAATTTCAAACATCATCAAAAAGACGAGGATACTCTGCTCGCATAGCATTCTCGCGCTCCCAGGTTGCATCCTCAGAACCGTACCAGGTCCATTAGACCTTTACCATCTGCATGAATTGATTATGGAGATCCTTGATTTTCCGATCCAATATGCAAACTGGTCACACTTGAAATCCGCTTTCTGGCTCCACCTGAATCACATTCCAATCAATGACATGATTAGCATCAAGTACATACTTATTAAGAAATGACACATGGAAAACATTATGAATGCATAAGGACGCAGACAATGCAAGCATATAAGCAACAAGTCAAATCCTTTCAAAGATTTCAAATGGACCATAGTAGCATGTTGTTAACTTATAACACTTTCCCAACTTTAGGAAACTGCGCATGGCCTTCACTTTCAGAAACATGTAATCACCCACTCCAAATTCCCTGTGATTTCTGCCTTTATTTGTGCAAATTTTATGCCTATCTTGGGAATCGTTTAAATTATGCCTTATCTTTACGATCTGCTCCTCCATTTCCCGGAGTAGATCTGGCCCAACTAAACTACTGTGCAGTCTGTTGGGTTATCCCAACTCACAAGCGTGTTGCACTTTCTCCCATAAAGTGCTTTAAATGGGTTCATCTTTAAGTATGCTTTATACCCATTGTTTTAAGAAAACTCTACCAAATGAAGGTAGTCTTATCACTTGGATGGCTTATCCATCACATACATCCTCAGCATGTCTTCAATTACCCGATTTACCCTTTCGGTCTGACCATATGTCTCAGGGTGATATGTTGTGCTAAAATTCAAACTTGTTCCAAATCCCTTGAATAGCCCTTTCCAAAATTTTGAGGTGAACTTGGAATCTCTGCCAAACACAATTGTCTTAGGAACACCATGCAATTTGGAAACTTCGTGCATGTAAATCTTAACAATGTCGGCTACTTTGTGCGCCGACTTCACTAGAAATAAAATGGGCAGCTTTAGTAATCTTGTCCACCACCACCATAATGAAATTATGGTACTTAGCAATCCTAGGAAACTTAGTTATGAATTCCATGGTCACAACTTCCCACTTCCACTTGGGAATGGGAAAGTGTTGCAACAAACCAGCTGGATGTATGTGTTATAAATAATATATATGCTCATTTAACCATAGACAATATAGCAATATTGTCACCCAACCATAGGTCGAAACCACCCCCGAGCACCTTCACCTTGACAGAGAATGATTCCGGAAGCAAACCAATAGCCAACCAAGGCTAATGCACCAAACAAAGATAACCAGGATTGATCAGAAAGTCCAACCATAACCAATAAAAATTATGATCCTAAACTGAGAATACAAATTGCAGTAGTTGCAACTACAGCTACTCCCCAAACTTGCGCACTTGCCTAGTTTCTGCAATGTGCACTTCTTCACTGTTGTAATTTCAAGCTATGTGTGCCAAATGAGATCTGGCTACCTGTATTTATACTATTTTTCCTGAGCTGTCTGGGCCGACTTTTCATTCTAGAGGCTAAATACTTAATATTAAATATTTCCTTGAGCTGACTTGTCTTCTAGGGTTATGTTCAATGCTTTAGGGTTTTTTCTTGCTTCTCAGAATATTCTATTCTCGACAGGGTTACACGTGGAGGTAAATACCTCCTGTAGCTACCATAATATCAACACTCCCTCCTAGCTAGGGATGTATTCAAGGAAATGGTCTTGAGCACAAACATACAATTCAACCGGTAGCATCATCATAGTTGTACATGATATCTCATGATTAGATCACGAGCACCATTATCACTATCATCTGATAGAATCCAYTGCATCATCTCTAGAAGCCATACTCCATATGAGTAATCAGGAATGATGCTAAATAAGTCACTCACTCCACAGAGTGATATAAGGACCATTCTTCTAATMTGGACATACGTCCTAGAAGAATGATTATCCCAACATATGCTAAAAGCTAYGCCATGGACTACAGAGACCATTCCTATAGGAATGTCAATCTAGGACTATTTTCTAATTGAGTCACATGTACCATAGAGATCTGTCTCAACATATATGCCTTAGAAAATGCCGGTCCTGAACCATTTTCTTAATCGGGCCACAAKCTATGCCTTATCAAAATACTAGTCCATGACATGTCAACACATTGTCAACCTGGACCATTCTTCATAGAGAGAATACCTATCCATCAACAATATGTTCTATCTTGACCATTATCCAACTGGAGAATATTTGTCCACAAGAACACTGACTATCCATCTTAGTTGATAATCATTTTCAACACTACTGATAGTCTACATGGCAATCAAAACAATGTCATTCAATAGAACACAACTGTGTCTATCCATAGTAGTACACAACTACAATCTAGTGGTACACTGCCACACCAAGTAGAAAACAACTACTTAATCAATCACACATAGTCACAACTGGTGGAACACATCCACCACAATAGCATACATCTATTGTCCAGAGACATACAATCTCCATAGAAATCATATCATCTGATATCAACCTACACATAAAACAATATCATGATATAAACTGAGTCATCTGGGCCATTCTTCCACTCACATCTGTGAGATTTGGAAGAGCATCTGCCCTCAGAAAGTAAAACATCATCCATGAGCTATCTGGACTATTCTTCTCAAGCATAGAAGAATAATTGTCCTGGTTTCTGAGCCTGGACCATTCCTTTGACACTAAACATAGTGCAACCTAGATAGAATGAGTCTGCCCTAGGGAATGCCTGTCCCTGATTGTTGAACCTGGACCATTCACCTAACTGGGCCATTCATCCGGCACTAAAAAAAGTGCAACCTGGAGAGAATGAGTCTGGCCTAAGGAATGATTGTCCGGACCATTTCCTAAGGAAATGAATGTCCTGCACCAACCTCCAAAACGGACCATTCTTCGAAACTATTCACAACTGTGAACTTCGAAAGAATGACTGCCTGGCGAGGCGGACCATTCTACTTGACCACTACTAAGAGTGATTGTCAAGAAGAATGATTGTCCTAGACCATTCCCCCACATTGGCCATAAGGGGAATTGCTATCTATGGTACATCAACAATCTATCGAACCATTTTCATTACGAAAATGACCGTTCGATCTGGACCATTTTCCGAACTGAAAAATGCTTGTCCGTCAGAAACCTCAAACCACTTTTCAAACTGGAAAGGAACTACTCATCCTGGACCATTCTTTGAACTGAAAAATGATTGTCCATAAATCAATAACACATCAGTGCTCCCTCCCAACCTGGGAGTAATTTCTTCATTTTTCAATAAGGAAGTCGTCTCCATGAGCTCCAACTTGTTCTCTTGAATACGCAAGCATTTTCATCTTGGACAGAGGCTTTACCAAAATATCTTCTATCTGCTCATCTATGGAGATATATTGGAGAACCACTTCTCTTTTCTGGACTTCATCACAGAGAATGTAATGCTATCTCAATGTACTTCGGTCTATCTGGAACATTGGTTTTCTCTGAAGGCTTCATATAGCTCTGATCATTACAGTATATCATGGTTGGATTCAACATTTTTGTTTCTTGCTAGATCATGACATCATGGGAAGGCTCAAACTGAAACATATCCAAGTAGCACTTATTTTTTCATCATGAGATTTTGTCATGGATTAGCAATCCATCATCCTAAACTTCTGAGTAACCATTCTGATCTTTGTTATAGAAATTTTTCACCACGCTTATGTTGTGCATGAGAGGCTTTGCACCAAGTTGTTTGAATCCATACAAGATCTTCTTCCATCTGCATACAAGGGTCTCTTTCTGGTATACCTCAAAACCTTGTGGTTGCTCTACATATGCTTCTTGTTCAATTACTCTGGAGAACAGTCTTTGCATTCATCTGATGTAAACTCCAACACATGGATATTGCAGAAGATATAATGGCTCAGGTAGAAGTATGTCTGGCTACTGGAACAAGCTATCAACGTAGTCTTCTCCCTCCATCTAGGAGAACCTCTAATTCTGAATCTTGCGATGCTTCCATTCATAAGTCTTTCATACATTGTTCTTCATCACAACTTCCATTTCTTCTACTCGATTGATTCTAGTGGGTTAAAACCAAGTTGGTAGTCTTGTGATTCTCGATATAATGATTGGTTGTTCTAGATTTTTTTTCTCTCTTGGAATCTTCATGTTCTTCCTCATGTTTCTATTTAGCTCTTGGGTCCATGGACGTTTCTATATATTCCATGCCTTGAAGATTCCAACTTCTTCCTTTCATCATAGGATCATGGATGTGGATAGACAACCAATGATACTTTAAGACGTCTTTTCAAAGAAGACTTCTTCTAAAGTCAAATTGAACACGTGTTGCTTTTCATGGTTGCTACCTTTAATGGGAACATGGATAGATACTTCATAATCCTCAATGGATCATATTATTTAGGATTAGATCCCTCCTAATCCTTGCTTCATGCATGAATGCATGCTCTTCTTTTGGAATTATATAATTGACTCCCTCCATCTAGGAGAGTCCACACTTTCGTCTGCATCTTTATTGCCTTCTGCAAAGTGTCACAAGTCTTTTTCTAATTTCCTTTTGATTGTTGACTTCTTTCTGTTTTTACTTCTTCCATGTTCTTTCAAGTTTGATTCTGATTTCAGCTTATCTTGTAGTTGTTACTTATGTTAATAGCTTCCACAAGAATTGTTACCAAGGATTGTGAATGTACTTCATCTTTTCATGTGTATTTCTTAACTTGTAGTCATCGTGATAGCAATCCTTATCTTTCTATTCTTCCATAGGTATTGTTTATCTTTGAACATCTTATCTTCTAAGAAATAGACATGCAAGATATGTACAGAAACTATGTAAACATGGTATGTACAAGAATTATGAAGAATATTGTTACCTTGTCTTAGAAGAAGAAGTTTGGTTTATCTCGCTTGGCCTTCTTTGAGGGTTCCCTTTCTTCAGTAACTGATGCTTTGTGTGTTTCCTTCCTTTTCTTTAACTCGGGACAATTATTCTTGTAGTGGCCATATTTTCGACAGTTGAAGTATTGTATTTTTGACATATCTTTCGATTAATTTGGTTTCTTCCTTGAGCCAAACTTCTTTTATATTCCTGAAATTCTTGAACCTTGTTGTGAAGGCTTGATCATTGTATTTTTTGGGGGGTTTCTCTTTTTCACTAATCCTTGATTCTTCTTGTGCATAGCAAGTCCCAAGTTCTTCAAATGTGGGATACTCCTTCCTTGTGTTCATGCTTGCGACAAATGCATCTCATGTCTTGGGAAGACCATTGAGTACTATATTTACCAGTTCCTTATCTAAAATGATTTCTTCAATAGCTTGTAGTTGATATCTTAACTGAGATATTCTCACAAGGTATTATGTTATGTTGTCATCATCATTCATTTTCATGTCACAGAGCTCATTCTTCAGACTCATTACGTGTCCAATGTTTCTGACTGAGAAGAGGTTTGTTAGGGCATCGAACATCTTCTTAGATGAGTCAAGATGGGAGATGTAGGGTGTCAAGTGGTCTTTTATAGATTCCACTATGATACTCATAGCATTGTTGTCATTGTCTTTGAACTTCTCCATAATTGCAACGTTCTGAGGTTCCTTCTCTTTTCCTTCTTCGAACTGTGGTTCCACGATATCCAACACTTTATTCTTAGCAAGGATGAGGTCAATCCTTGTCTTCCACGCTCTGAAGTTAGAATCCCCTTCTAACTTGTTTCCTGAATTCATAGAGTAAGTCATAATTGTTTTGACTTGGTCAACCTTTGACCAAAAACTCAAACTTGGCGTCTTAGCTTGTTGAGAGTACCAAGAGGTGCGCTAGGCTAGAGCGCACTAGGCTATCCATAAATTAGGTCAATCTCTTCACATAAGGTGCTTCAACAAGAGGGTTAGGGTTTCGTTGTTGCAGCAAAAACTGGTTGCAACTGCAACTGTGATTGAGCAAATCCTCCCAATATATCTTCCAACGGTTAGACTGTCTGAAGATAGTGTGGGCCCATAACCTGTTAGAAATAATAGATATGCTTGTTTAACCATAGACAATATAACAATATTGTCACCCAACCATAGGCCAAAGCCACCCCCGAGCACCTTAACCTTGACAGAGAATGATTCTGGAAGCAAACCAATAGCCAACCAAGGCTAATGCACCAAGAAAAGATAACCAAGACTGATCAGAAAGTCCAACCATAACCAATAGAAATTCTGAGCCTAAACTGAGAATATAGATTGCAGTAGTTGTAGCTACAGCTACTCCCCAGACTTGCGCACTTGTCCAGTTTCTGCAGTGTGCACTTATTCGCTGCTGTAATTTCGAGCTGTGTGTGCCAAATGAGATCTAGCTACCTATATTTACACTGTTTTTCCTGAGCTGTCTGGGCCGACTTCTCATTCTAGAGGCTAAATACTTAATATTAAATATTTCCTTAAGCCGACTTGTCTTCTAGGGTTATATTCAATGTTTTAGGGTTTCTTCTTGCTTCCTGGAATATTCTATTCTCGTCAGGGTTACACGTGGGGGTAAATACCTCCTGCAGCTACCACAATATCAACAATATGTGCTCAGCCTTGACCTTTTGACATTCGAGACACCTCACAATGAAATCCGCAACTTCATTTTTTCATACCTGACCAAAAGTATTGCTTCTTGACTATGACAATGGTCTTCTGGTAACCTGGATGTCCAACATCAGGAGCCTTATGCATCTCCGACAATATCAGGTTCTTCAACTCCTGATCATTCGACACATAGACTCTACGTCTATATACGAGGATCCCATCCTCTCTTAGCTCATAGCCTTCCAACTTTTGCTACGACATACCTTTCTGCAAAGTCCCACTTATATCCATATAACGTAGATCTAATTTGGCAACTCCCAAAATTTTGTCGCACAAATTTTCTTAGTGCATGCTAATAGTTGTAGGATGCATCCCATGCACCCTTCTGTTGAGTGTGTCGACCACCTTGTTCTCTTTTCCTCTGATATGCTTTATGTCGAAGTCATACTCACTAAGGAATTCTAACCACCCGCTTTGTATGGTATTCAAACTTGGTTGTCCAAACAAATACTTCAAACCACAATGGTTTGTTTTCAACTCAAATCTTTTACCCATAAGATAATGTTTTCACATCTTCAAAGCATGGACTATAACCGCTAATTCCAAATCATGCGTAGCATAGAGTCTTTCATGCTCCTTCAACTTCCTTGATCCATAGCATACCACATGTCCATTCTGACTCAAGACTCCATCGAGTTCCTTGCATGCATTCGTGCACACAACAAAGTTTGTATCTGGATCAACAATCCTCAAAATTGGTGCACTTGTCAACAAACTCTTCAAGTGTTGAAAACTCCTTGCGCAATCTGGAGTCAATTCAAATCGCACACCTTTCTTCTGCAAAGATGTAATCTGATGTGCAATCTGTGAAAATCCTTCAATAAACCTTTTGTAGTACCCTGCCAGTCCAATAAAGGGTCTCACTTCTATGACATTTCTTGGTGTTGAACATTTCTCAATGGATTTTATCTTCACTCGGTCCACAGTTATCCCTTCTTCTGAAATGATATGACCCAAGTAATTAATTTGTCTTTGATAGAATGATCACTTGCTCATATTTGCATAAAGTTGATGCTCCCTCAATACTTGCAATATCATCCTCAAGTGTTGCTCGTGTTCTTCTTCTAACTTTTAGTAGATAAGTATGTCATCCAGAAACACAATGACAAACTTATCTAAGTAACTTACGAAAACTTCGTTCATCAAACACATGAAGACAACTGGTGCATTTGACAACTCAAATGGCACCACTGTGAATTCGCAGTGACCATACCTTGTTCTGAGGGCAGTCTTACTAATGTCTTCTTCCTTAATTCTCACATGATGATATCCGGATCTGAGATCTATCTTGGAAAATATCTGCGTGCCTCTCAGTGATCAAACAGGTTATCTATCCTTGGCAAAGGATCCTTGTTCTTCATTGTTACCTTGTTCAACTGTCTGAAATCGATACAAATTCTCAGAATACCATCCTTCTTCTTTACGAACAAAACCAACACACCCCAAGGTGACACACTTGGGAATATATACCCTTTCTTCAAAAGCTCTTCAAGTTGCATCTGCAACTCCTTCAATTCTGGTGTACTCATCATGTAAGGAGGCTTGGATATAGGTGTTGGTCTTGGCATCAGATTTATAGAGAAGTCAATATCTCTTTTCGGAGGCAATCTCAATATCTCTTTAAAGAAATCCTCAAACTCTTTCAGTTCTGCGTAGTCTCCCGCACTTGGCACTTTATCCTTAGGTGTCTCTTTCACGTGCACTGCAAATACTTGACATCTTTTCTTGTGGCTTTTCTTCAACTGCAATGTTGAAACTTCTCTGATAGTCACAACTCTTGGAATTCCTTGAACATAACTCAAATTTCCTTGCTCATCCAGGCAAGTGAACTCTTTATTGTAACAATCTAGGACAACATGGTGCTCGTCCAACCAATCCATACCATTGAGGCAATCGTACGAACCCAAAGGTATAATATTTGAATCAGCGTTTGTGCGCAATCCATTCATATCTATTGGGCATGCCTTAACCATCTCATTGATTTTCCTCTTTACTCATATAGCTAATTGCACCAACCAAGGTTTTCCAAGCTTGCTTCTCGACAGATGGAATCTTTCCACCAACTTAGGATCTAGATAACTATGACTAGCTCCCGAGTCAATTAAAATAACAATAAGTTGGTCATTAATCTTACCTTCCACTTCGATCATGTATGACTGAAACTCATCCTGCTTGTTATCTAGCGCGGCGTAAATCCTTAGCGCATTTCTACCCATGTCCTGAATTGTCCTAGATTGTTGTACAATGTGCGAAATGCTTGCTTTATCACCTTTTTGATAGAAATCTTTGTGCATACGATTTCCACCACAACCCCAACATTGCATAGGTTGTTTCCATGACTTTTGTCCCATTGTCTCCAACATTTTGGCCTCCTGAAGGTTTGATTTTCCTTGCACAATATTTTTGAGAAATGGAGGCTTAACTCTCTTCTTCCTCTATTCCACCTTACTTTTCATCTTGTCTTCCCAATCCTTTTGGAAAGTATGCCTTTCCCTTTGCTGTTGATAAAGACATTTAGCGCACCTTATGGTTTCTTCCAACGTCTTGGGATCATCATATTGTATCTTGTCACTGATAAATGAGGGAAACCCACTCATGTATCTCTGAATATTCACTTGTTCATCCTTGATGAAAGACACATATTTTAGCAGCTCTAAAAATATTCTTTCATACTCATCAATCATCATACTCCCAAACTTGAGTTTGAAGAACTCCTTCATCTTCCTATCATAGTACTGCTTGGTTAAGTACTTATTTTGGAAATACCTTTTGAACTCTCTCCAAGTCGCTTTCTTTTCGTCAATGTGTTGCACTTGCACATATTGATCCCACCACATTGATGCCTTTCCTTTTAACTCATGAATAACAATCCTTCCTTTTGTCTGCACAAAATAGTTATGCAACTGGAAGTATTTCCTCATACCTAGAAACCAAGTCTCCACATATTTGTCCTTCTTGTGCTCACCATCAAAAGTAGAAGGCTTGATCTTATTCATTTCCCCTTGTAGCTCGTCCACCCTAGCCCTTCTCTTATGTTTTCTGACAGGAGATGGACTCAAACTACCGTGTGTTTTCCTGAAAGAAGGCTTACCAACACTTCTTTCTTCCCTTCTTTTCTCATCATGAGACCTGCGACTTCTTGATTTACTCGATTATGTCTCTTTATCCATCTTCTTTTCTATTCGGTCCAGACTTTGCATCAATTTGACATTGAAGTCATCTTGTTGCGCCTCGGCTCTCATAAGCCTTTCATTATCAGTCTTATAACTTTGGACATCTCTCTGCAGTCCTTTTATGGTTTCTACGAAGTTCATGCACTCCTCCCTAGATTTTATACCATCAACACCCAAACCAACATACAGATCTCTGAATTCATCATCAGGACTATAAGTCCTCTAAGCACCTTCCATGGTTTTAACCTTCTGCACTGTCTCAGTCCTACTATATTCGCTGATAATTCTGCAAAATGTGCATACAATTAAGATTTGGTATGTGGTTTCATGTAACAACTACATGAAAAATTTGCACCATTTTGTCAGAATCCTTCCCTCGGATTTTCTTGGATAATTTAACATTCCAACTCTAGTGCGCATAATCGTGCATCACAACTCTTGCGCGCATCACAACTCTATATCATGCATCAATAGTCTTTTGCAGAAACAAAACTCTGCATTGTGTGACACCAATTCTTAGCGCACACTTCTATTCATGTTAGTTTCTTGCCCATACAAATCCAATGCTGAACCAATTTCTCTTATACCAATTTGTAACTTCCCCATCCACCTCAGGCTAGGCCACGTCACACAACCTCAACTTCAGGAGCATTAATTCAACCCAACTGTAACATCCCCAACATATTATTGAGCAATATTACGCTAATGTTTCACTGCACAGTTTCTATTGTAACACAAGTCTATGCAGTTAACTAGAAGTAACACGCTCAGCCCAAGCTTGAGTCACACTACATAACTTTTTATAGTGGAAGCAACAATCTCATTTCCATACAACCTCAAGCACCGGAATTAACTCAGACCACTGCGCGCACCAACATGTTGATCACACAACATAATTGCACGCACATCCATTTAGGCGTCTTGCGCCACTTCTGATTTCATTATGCATGGGGTCCAATTCCTTAAACGCACACACAAATTCCAGTCTCTTGATGTATACAGACTACAATCCTACGCACCCGACCACTCAATCTTCTTCTTGATGACTTATAACCAAAACCATAAGGTTAACTTAACTGGCAAGATTATCTGCATTTTTCATATCCATGCACGACTACAATTACAGGCTATAAGCACCATACTTATATCAGCAAGCAACAAATAACAAAATAATAGCAAATACTTATATGCATCAACATACAAGAATTAACCCATGTCAAACATAGACAAAATGCACGCACTAACCAAGACAAGCACTTAAGGAACACTTATCTTAAATGAAAGTCACCAACTGCGGCCTTCACTCAGACATTCCTCCCAGCGATAGACATTGCTCATAAGCTTTCAACAACAGGTCACCCCCAAGATGGGGCTCAACTCCTCCAGGGCAAAAGGCTCCTAGAGACAAGCTACGTTATGAAACTCAACATAATTGTCAGTTCACAGTGCCCGTTGTTGCATCTAGCCCACAATCCCTTGTTCCCCACACACCTGTCACAACCAAGGACATGTGCCCCTTCTTTACTCAACAATCCTTTGACTGCCCCATTTCCCTTCCCAGGATTACTAGAAACATGTCGGACAAGAAGTCTCTGAGCCCTGTGACTAATAATCAACGCACTGGGAAACAATTCTAAGCAAAATTCTCTCTTGGAAAATATTCCTACGGGTCTGACAACCACTCCACAATAGTCAGTCTCTCACCCAGAGAGATTGTTCATGGTATGTCAACCTGACTCTTAGTCAATGAAACTCTGGATACAACTCCCTACAAGTTTCTCTGGAAGATAAGGTAATAATCATATTTTCCATACAATTCGACCCCCTTCTATTCACGAGATCATTTAACATCCATCTCCCTCTAATGGATAATCCCCATGTAATCCCCTTCAAAATACACTAAGGTCAACAATATGTATTGCATTCCTTCCACTTGACACTTGTCATCTCCAAAAGTAGCATTAAGCCACTTGGTGACTTGTTCCCTATCCTCGAGAACTTAGGATAAAATAATTATTTGACTTAACACTTTTCCCGAGACTATCATAAAATATTCCCCAAGACTTATGTCTCACCCCCCTTTTCCCTTTTCTGATGGAGTCAACCCCCCATCTATTTTCATCTGAGTCAGTCAACGCGCAATGATGCAATATTATATTAATCATGATTAAATTTACATGGATAGGCGCATTGGCCTATCTGCGTCCAAGCTCACCAGCCTCATAATCACATAGATTCTTCAGCCTCAAAACATGGATTGTGCACTTCCAAGTCATTACCGCGCACTAACCCAAGTGTGTGCAACACTACAATGTGCGCACTTGCCTAGGTGCGCACAACACACAAAATGTGTGCACCCTGTCTTTATAACAATTCTCCACACACTTACTCTTATGTGCACAACACCATAACTAGGTGTCAACGACTCACCAACCTATATATACATTACATTTACACTTGGTACCAATCGACTCACCAACCCATGTACAATTACAAAGAGTTTTGGATCAAGGACATTACATGTTGGCTTCATATTCTTCACAATGAATCTCTTTAATGCAATTCCTCATTAGTCATGTTGGCGGTGACCTTATTCTTTGCAAGACCCACTTTAATTTAATTTTGATGCTTTCATAAAAGGTTTAATTAATAAATTTAAAACTGATGTATGTCAACCTTAATATATGAAAGTCCAAAGCCAAACAATTTAAGGGTGCAAACTTAGAGAAAACAAAAAGTACAGATTGTCACATGGGACTTAAGGCGTACATAAATTTCACAACGAAAAGAATAGAGAGGCAAGGCAACAAATGCATAAATGAGACAATGATGACTATATAACCAATGTATGAACCACAATTTAACATTTAAGTTACATCACGGTGGTACAAACGATTATCGTTGATGTGTAGATAGTTTGAACGATGTACAAATTCTGGGAAGTTGGCAATGTAGAACTGAATTACTATTATATAAATAACTCCACGATCAATACTTTAAGGCCATTGCATACGGAACTATAGAGTACGAAACAACAATTGAAGATGTACAATTTGCCCAATATGTTTGTGAAATTAACCCACAAAATTGGCCAAGAGTTAGCGCAAATATTCAATTTAATAAACGATCTTTGATTATTACTCAGATTAGCAGAGTATTTTTACAATTGTATATTATAACACTGAATAATGATTTATGTGAATTGACGATGTTGCAATGTACCTTGTGATGCTATAGTTATATGCATTGATTGGTCATGAGGTGAAGGGGTGAGTGACCCCTGACTTTATACATGAACTTCATTATTATTATGTTTATTCCAATATCTTATGTGTAAAGGAACCAAACTTGTATGAAACAATTGATCCTTGTTTTGCACTTCCCAACAATTTTACCAAGGTTTTCTCAAGTTCTCTACCTTTTAGAAAGGAGAGATATCCTTCATTTATAATCTTTTATGTGTTCCTTAATCCCTTCCAAAACAAACATTCAATCCTTGTTATGCACTTCCCAATAATTTTACCAATGTTTTTCAAAAATCCTTTAGAAAATGAGATAAATTCTTCATTTATGACCTCTATGTTACTTAATCCCTTCCAGAACATCACATATTTCACTTCTGAAAGAGGTGTAATCCTTCATTTATAAACCTCTCTATGTTTATTAATCCCTTCTCGAACATTGCATATTCCACGTGAAAATACTTTGTATGAAAACATTTTCTACTCATCTTATATCTTAAGGTCTACAATAAAAAAAAACTAAAATAGAAACACAAAATGAGAGAATTAAAGGGTTGTTAAATTCAAATATTTTATCCATACATGAACCAAACTTGGACGAAATGTTTAATTCTTGATTTGCACTTCCCTGCGATTTTAACAAGGTTTTTCTCCAATTAAAGTATCCATACATGAACCAAACTCGAATGAAATGTTTGATTCTTGATTTGCACTTCCTTACGATTGTAACAAGGTTTTTCTCAAGTTCTTTAAGTTCTAGAAAGGAGAAATATCCTTATTTATAACCCTATTTGATGCTTAAGCCCTTCCAAATCAAGCATTCAAACCTTGTTATACACTTCCCAACAATTTTACTAAAGGTTTTTCAAAATTTCTCTACTTTTAAGAAAAGGAGAAAAATCTTTCATTTATAACCCCTACATTCCTTAATCCCTTCCAAAACATCACATATTCTTTTATCTTGAGGCTTTGTCCTTAAGTATATTGTAAAGAAAGAGACACTAAAATAGAAACACAAGATAAGAAAATTAAAACAAGTTTTTAAATTCAAATATATTATTCATAAAGTAACCAAACTTCTAGATCCTTGTTTTGCACTTTTTATACAATTTTACCAATTTTTTTTCAATTTCTCTAATTTTCAAAAAGGAGAAATCCTTCATTTATGAACATATGAACATCTCTATGTTCCTTAATCTCTTCCAAAACATCATGTAATTTCAAACATGAAAATAATTTTTTTTAAACATTTTCTATTTATCTTAAGGGTGTATAGTGACCTTAAAATAATGAGATACGGAAAAAAATTAAAAAAATTAAAGATTACTAGTTAACTCTCTAATCCCTCTTTGTATTTTGTTAGATTATCTTTGATACCTAAAATCCTAGTGTTTATTAGCATCATTGAACTAATCCTTGTAGTTTTGAAGATGCATTCACAATAGTAGCTTGGCACCATTGAATGTCAATGCAATGGATGAACATTATGTTTTAGGTTAGCAAGTAATAAGTGAATGACAAGATAGATAAAAACAAAGGTGTACACAAGATTTGAAACCAAGGTTCCTCATGGAAAAATGGCCCCAACTTACCATTAAACCCATTGGAAGTAGAATAATCATTATGGCTCTATCTTACCACTCACCCCATTAGCGAT
>ML801758.1:185531-204984 GCA_009831015.1 Picea engelmannii
TTGTCTTCCACGCTCTGAAGTTAGAATCCCCTTCTAACTTGTTTCCTGAATTCATAGAGTAAGTCATAATTGTTTTGACTTGGTCAACCTTTGACCAAAAACTCAAACTTGGCGTCTTAGCTTGTTGAGAGTACCAAGAGGTGTGCTAGGCTAGAGCGCACTAGGCTATCCATAAATTAGGTCAATCTCTTCACATAAGGTGCTTCAACAAGAGGGTTAGGGTTTCGTTGTTGCAGCAAAAACTGGTTGCAACTACAATTGTGATTGAGCAAATCCTCCCAATATATCTTCCAACGGTTAGACTGTCTGAAGATAGTGTGGGCCCATAACCTGTTAGAAATAATAGATATGCTTGTTTAACCATAGACAATATAACAATATTGTCACCCAACCATAGGCCGAAGCCACCCCCGAGCACCTTAACCTTGACAGAGAATGATTCTGGAAGCAAACCAATAGCCAACCAAGGCTAATGCACCAAGCAAAGATAACCAAGACTGATCAGAAAGTCCAACCATAACTAATAGAAATTTTGAGCCTAAACTGAGAATATAGATTGCAGTAGTTGCAGCTACAGCTACTCCCCAAACTTGCGCACTTGTCCAGTTTCTGCAGTGTGCACTTAGTCGCTGCTGTAATTTCGAGCTGTGTGTGCCAAATGAGATCTAGCTACCTATATTTACACTGTTTTTCCTGAGCTGTCTGGGCCGACTTCTCATTCTAGAGGCTAAATACTTAATATTAAATATTTCCTTAAGTCGACTTGTCTTCTAGGGTTATATTCAATGTTTTAGGGTTTCTTCTTGCTTCCTGGAATATTCTATTCTCGTCAGGGTTACACGTGGGGGTAAATACCTCCTGCAGCTACCACAATATCAACAATATGTGCTCATCCTTGACCTTCTGACATTCGAGACACCTCACAATGAAATCCGCAACTTCATTTTTTCATACCTGGCCAAAAGTATTGCTTCTTGACTATGACAATGGTCTTCTGGTAACCTGGATGTCCAACATGAGGAGCCTTATGCATCTCCGACAATATCAGGTTCTTCAACTCCTGATCATTCGGCACATAGACTCTATGTCTATATACGAGGATCCCATCCTCTCTTAGCTCATAGCCTTCCAACTTTTGCTACGACATACCTTTCTGCAAAGTCCCACTTATATCCATATAACGTAGATCTAATTTGGCAACTCCCAAAATTCTGTCGCACAAATTTTCCTAGTGCATGCTAATAGTTGTAGGATGCATCCCATGCACCCTTCTGTTGAGTGTGTCGACCACCTTGTTCTCTTTTCCTCTGATATGCTTTATGTCGAAGTCATACTCACTAAGAAATTCTAACCACCCGCTTTGTATGGTATTCAAACTTGGTTGTCCAAACAAATACTTCAAACCACAATGGTTTGTTTTCAACTCAAATATTTTACCCATAAGATAATGTTTTCACATCTTCAAAGCATGGACTATAGCCGCTAATTCCAAATCATGCGTAGCATAGAGTCTTTCATGCTCCTTCAACTTCCTTGATCCATAGCATACCACATGTCCATTCTGACTCAGGACTCCATCGAGTTCCTTGCATGCATTCGTGCACACAACAAAGTTTGTATCTGGATCAACAATCCTCAAAATTGGTGCACTTGTCAACAAACTCTTCAAGTGTTGAAAACTCCTTGCGCAATCTGGAGTCAATTCAAATCGCACACCTTTCTTCTGCAAAGATGTAATCTGATGTGCAATCTGTGAAAATCCTTCAATAAACCTTTTGTAGTACCCTGCCAGTCCAATAAAGGGTCTCACTTCTATGACATTTCTTGGTGTTGAACATTTCTCAATGGATTTTATCTTCACTCGGTCCACAGTTATCCCTTCTTCTGAAATGATATGACCCAAGTAATTAATTTGTCTTTGATAGAATGATCACTTGCTCATATTTGCATAAAGTTGATGCTCCCTCAATACTTGCAATATCATCCTCAAGTGTTGCTCGTGTTCTTCTTCTAACTTTTAGTAGATAAGTATGTCATCCAGAAACACAATGACAAACTTATCTAAGTAACTTACGAAAACTTCGTTCATCAAACACATGAAGACAACTGGTGCATTTGACAACTCAAATGGCACCACTGTGAATTCGCAGTGACCATACCTTGTTCTGAGGGCAGTCTTACTAATGTCTTCTTCCTTAATTCTCACATGATGATATCCGGATCTGAGATCTATCTTGGAAAATATCTGCGTGCCTCTCAGTGATCAAACAGGTTATCTATCCTTGGCAAAGGATCCTTGTTCTTCATTGTTACCTTGTTCAACTGTCTGAAATCGATACAAATTCTCAGAATACCATCCTTCTTCTTTACGAACAAAACCAACACACCCCAAGGTGACACACTTGGGAATATATACCCTTTCTTCAAAAGCTCTTCAAGTTGCATCTGCAACTCCTTCAATTCTGGTGTACTCATCATGTAAGGAGGCTTGGATATAGGTGTTGGTCTTGGCATCAGATTTATAGAGAAGTCAATATCTCTTTTCGGAGGCAATCTCAATATCTCTTTAAAGAAATCCTCAAACTCTTTCAGTTCTGCGTAGTCTCCCGCACTTGGCACTTTATCCTTAGGTGTCTCTTTCACGTGCACTGCAAATACTTGACATCTTTTCTTGTGGCTTTTCTTCAACTGCAATGTTGAAACTTCTCTGATAGTCACAACTCTTGGAATTCCTTGAACATAACTCAAATTTCCTTGCTCATCCAGGCAAGTGAACTCTTTATTGTAACAATCTAGGACAACATGGTGCTCGTCCAACCAATCCATACCATTGAGGCAATCGTACGAACCCAAAGGTATAATATTTGAATCAGCGTTTGTGCGCAATCCATTCATATCTATTGGGCATGCCTTAACCATCTCATTGATTTTCCTCTTTACTCATATAGCTAATTGCACCAACCAAGGTTTTCCAAGCTTGCTTCTCGACAGATGGAATCTTTCCACCAACTTAGGATCTAGATAACTATGACTAGCTCCCGAGTCAATTAAAATAACAATAAGTTGGTCATTAATCTTACCTTCCACTTCGATCATGTATGACTGAAACTCATCCTGCTTGTTATCTAGCGCGGCGTAAATCCTTAGCGCATTTCTACCCATGTCCTGAATTGTCCTAGATTGTTGTACAATGTGCGAAATGCTTGCTTTATCACCTTTTTGATAGAAATCTTTGTGCATACGATTTCCACCACAACCCCAACATTGCATAGGTTGTTTCCATGACTTTTGTCCCATTGTCTCCAACATTTTGGCCTCCTGAAGGTTTGATTTTCCTTGCACAATATTTTTGAGAAATGGAGGCTTAACTCTCTTCTTCCTCTATTCCACCTTACTTTTCATCTTGTCTTCCCAATCCTTTTGGAAAGTATGCCTTTCCCTTTGCTGTTGATAAAGACATTTAGCGCACCTTATGGTTTCTTCCAACGTCTTGGGATCATCATATTGTATCTTGTCACTGATAAATGAGGGAAACCCACTCATGTATCTCTGAATATTCACTTGTTCATCCTTGATGAAAGACACATATTTTAGCAGCTCTAAAAATATTCTTTCATACTCATCAATCATCATACTCCCAAACTTGAGTTTGAAGAACTCCTTCATCTTCCTATCATAGTACTGCTTGGTTAAGTACTTATTTTGGAAATACCTTTTGAACTCTCTCCAAGTCGCTTTCTTTTCGTCAATGTGTTGCACTTGCACATATTGATCCCACCACATTGATGCCTTTCCTTTTAACTCATGAATAACAATCCTTCCTTTTGTCTGCACAAAATAGTTATGCAACTGGAAGTATTTCCTCATACCTAGAAACCAAGTCTCCACATATTTGTCCTTCTTGTGCTCACCATCAAAAGTAGAAGGCTTGATCTTATTCATTTCCCCTTGTAGCTCGTCCACCCTAGCCCTTCTCTTATGTTTTCTGACAGGAGATGGACTCAAACTACCGTGTGTTTTCCTGAAAGAAGGCTTACCAACACTTCTTTCTTCCCTTCTTTTCTCATCATGAGACCTGCGACTTCTTGATTTACTCGATTATGTCTCTTTATCCATCTTCTTTTCTATTCGGTCCAGACTTTGCATCAATTTGACATTGAAGTCATCTTGTTGCGCCTCGGCTCTCATAAGCCTTTCATTATCAGTCTTATAACTTTGGACATCTCTCTGCAGTCCTTTTATGGTTTCTACGAAGTTCATGCACTCCTCCCTAGATTTTATACCATCAACACCCAAACCAACATACAGATCTCTGAATTCATCATCAGGACTATAAGTCCTCTAAGCACCTTCCATGGTTTTAACCTTCTGCACTGTCTCAGTCCTACTATATTCGCTGATAATTCTGCAAAATGTGCATACAATTAAGATTTGGTATGTGGTTTCATGTAACAACTACATGAAAAATTTGCACCATTTTGTCAGAATCCTTCCCTCGGATTTTCTTGGATAATTTAACATTCCAACTCTAGTGCGCATAATCGTGCATCACAACTCTTGCGCGCATCACAACTCTATATCATGCATCAATAGTCTTTTGCAGAAACAAAACTCTGCATTGTGTGACACCAATTCTTAGCGCACACTTCTATTCATGTTAGTTTCTTGCCCATACAAATCCAATGCTGAACCAATTTCTCTTATACCAATTTGTAACTTCCCCATCCACCTCAGGCTAGGCCACGTCACACAACCTCAACTTCAGGAGCATTAATTCAACCCAACTGTAACATCCCCAACATATTATTGAGCAATATTACGCTAATGTTTCACTGCACAGTTTCTATTGTAACACAAGTCTATGCAGTTAACTAGAAGTAACACGCTCAGCCCAAGCTTGAGTCACACTACATAACTTTTTATAGTGGAAGCAACAATCTCATTTCCATACAACCTCAAGCACCGGAATTAACTCAGACCACTGCGCGCACCAACATGTTGATCACACAACATAATTGCACGCACATCCATTTAGGCGTCTTGCGCCACTTCTGATTTCATTATGCATGGGGTCCAATTCCTTAAACGCACACACAAATTCCAGTCTCTTGATGTATACAGACTACAATCCTACGCACCCGACCACTCAATCTTCTTCTTGATGACTTATAACCAAAACCATAAGGTTAACTTAACTGGCAAGATTATCTGCATTTTTCATATCCATGCACGACTACAATTACAGGCTATAAGCACCATACTTATATCAGCAAGCAACAAATAACAAAATAATAGCAAATACTTATATGCATCAACATACAAGAATTAACCCATGTCAAACATAGACAAAATGCACGCACTAACCAAGACAAGCACTTAAGGAACACTTATCTTAAATGAAAGTCACCAACTGCGGCCTTCACTCAGACATTCCTCCCAGCGATAGACATTGCTCATAAGCTTTCAACAACAGGTCACCCCCAAGATGGGGCTCAACTCCTCCAGGGCAAAAGGCTCCTAGAGACAAGCTACGTTATGAAACTCAACATAATTGTCAGTTCACAGTGCCCGTTGTTGCATCTAGCCCACAATCCCTTGTTCCCCACACACCTGTCACAACCAAGGACATGTGCCCCTTCTTTACTCAACAATCCTTTGACTGCCCCATTTCCCTTCCCAGGATTACTAGAAACATGTCGGACAAGAAGTCTCTGAGCCCTGTGACTAATAATCAACGCACTGGGAAACAATTCTAAGCAAAATTCTCTCTTGGAAAATATTCCTACGGGTCTGACAACCACTCCACAATAGTCAGTCTCTCACCCAGAGAGATTGTTCATGGTATGTCAACCTGACTCTTAGTCAATGAAACTCTGGATACAACTCCCTACAAGTTTCTCTGGAAGATAAGGTAATAATCATATTTTCCATACAATTCGACCCCCTTCTATTCACGAGATCATTTAACATCCATCTCCCTCTAATGGATAATCCCCATGTAATCCCCTTCAAAATACACTAAGGTCAACAATATGTATTGCATTCCTTCCACTTGACACTTGTCATCTCCAAAAGTAGCATTAAGCCACTTGGTGACTTGTTCCCTATCCTCGAGAACTTAGGATAAAATAATTATTTGACTTAACACTTTTCCCGAGACTATCATAAAATATTCCCCAAGACTTATGTCTCACCCCCCTTTTCCCTTTTCTGATGGAGTCAACCCCCCATCTATTTTCATCTGAGTCAGTCAACGCGCAATGATGCAATATTATATTAATCATGATTAAATTTACATGGATAGGCGCATTGGCCTATCTGCGTCCAAGCTCACCAGCCTCATAATCACATAGATTCTTCAGCCTCAAAACATGGATTGTGCACTTCCAAGTCATTACCGCGCACTAACCCAAGTGTGTGCAACACTACAATGTGCGCACTTGCCTAGGTGCGCACAACACACAAAATGTGTGCACCCTGTCTTTATAACAATTCTCCACACACTTACTCTTATGTGCACAACACCATAACTAGGTGTCAACGACTCACCAACCTATATATACATTACATTTACACTTGGTACCAATCGACTCACCAACCCATGTACAATTACAAAGAGTTTTGGATCAAGGACATTACATGTTGGCTTCATATTCTTCACAATGAATCTCTTTAATGCAATTCCTCATTAGTCATGTTGGCGGTGACCTTATTCTTTGCAAGACCCACTTTAATTTAATTTTGATGCTTTCATAAAAGGTTTAATTAATAAATTTAAAACTGATGTATGTCAACCTTAATATATGAAAGTCCAAAGCCAAACAATTTAAGGGTGCAAACTTAGAGAAAACAAAAAGTACAGATTGTCACATGGGACTTAAGGCGTACATAAATTTCACAACGAAAAGAATAGAGAGGCAAGGCAACAAATGCATAAATGAGACAATGATGACTATATAACCAATGTATGAACCACAATTTAACATTTAAGTTACATCACGGTGGTACAAACGATTATCGTTGATGTGTAGATAGTTTGAACGATGTACAAATTCTGGGAAGTTGGCAATGTAGAACTGAATTACTATTATATAAATAACTCCACGATCAATACTTTAAGGCCATTGCATACGGAACTATAGAGTACGAAACAACAATTGAAGATGTACAATTTGCCCAATATGTTTGTGAAATTAACCCACAAAATTGGCCAAGAGTTAGCGCAAATATTCAATTTAATAAACGATCTTTGATTATTACTCAGATTAGCAGAGTATTTTTACAATTGTATATTATAACACTGAATAATGATTTATGTGAATTGACGATGTTGCAATGTACCTTGTGATGCTATAGTTATATGCATTGATTGGTCATGAGGTGAAGGGGTGAGTGACCCCTGACTTTATACATGAACTTCATTATTATTATGTTTATTCCAATATCTTATGTGTAAAGGAACCAAACTTGTATGAAACAATTGATCCTTGTTTTGCACTTCCCAACAATTTTACCAAGGTTTTCTCAAGTTCTCTACCTTTTAGAAAGGAGAGATATCCTTCATTTATAATCTTTTATGTGTTCCTTAATCCCTTCCAAAACAAACATTCAATCCTTGTTATGCACTTCCCAATAATTTTACCAATGTTTTTCAAAAATCCTTTAGAAAATGAGATAAATTCTTCATTTATGACCTCTATGTTACTTAATCCCTTCCAGAACATCACATATTTCACTTCTGAAAGAGGTGTAATCCTTCATTTATAAACCTCTCTATGTTTATTAATCCCTTCTCGAACATTGCATATTCCACGTGAAAATACTTTGTATGAAAACATTTTCTACTCATCTTATATCTTAAGGTCTACAATAAAAAAAAACTAAAATAGAAACACAAAATGAGAGAATTAAAGGGTTGTTAAATTCAAATATTTTATCCATACATGAACCAAACTTGGACGAAATGTTTAATTCTTGATTTGCACTTCCCTGCGATTTTAACAAGGTTTTTCTCCAATTAAAGTATCCATACATGAACCAAACTCGAATGAAATGTTTGATTCTTGATTTGCACTTCCTTACGATTGTAACAAGGTTTTTCTCAAGTTCTTTAAGTTCTAGAAAGGAGAAATATCCTTATTTATAACCCTATTTGATGCTTAAGCCCTTCCAAATCAAGCATTCAAACCTTGTTATACACTTCCCAACAATTTTACTAAAGGTTTTTCAAAATTTCTCTACTTTTAAGAAAAGGAGAAAAATCTTTCATTTATAACCCCTACATTCCTTAATCCCTTCCAAAACATCACATATTCTTTTATCTTGAGGCTTTGTCCTTAAGTATATTGTAAAGAAAGAGACACTAAAATAGAAACACAAGATAAGAAAATTAAAACAAGTTTTTAAATTCAAATATATTATTCATAAAGTAACCAAACTTCTAGATCCTTGTTTTGCACTTTTTATACAATTTTACCAATTTTTTTTCAATTTCTCTAATTTTCAAAAAGGAGAAATCCTTCATTTATGAACATATGAACATCTCTATGTTCCTTAATCTCTTCCAAAACATCATGTAATTTCAAACATGAAAATAATTTTTTTTAAACATTTTCTATTTATCTTAAGGGTGTATAGTGACCTTAAAATAATGAGATACGGAAAAAAATTAAAAAAATTAAAGATTACTAGTTAACTCTCTAATCCCTCTTTGTATTTTGTTAGATTATCTTTGATACCTAAAATCCTAGTGTTTATTAGCATCATTGAACTAATCCTTGTAGTTTTGAAGATGCATTCACAATAGTAGCTTGGCACCATTGAATGTCAATGCAATGGATGAACATTATGTTTTAGGTTAGCAAGTAATAAGTGAATGACAAGATAGATAAAAACAAAGGTGTACACAAGATTTGAAACCAAGGTTCCTCATGGAAAAATGGCCCCAACTTACCATTAAACCCATTGGAAGTAGAATAATCATTATGGCTCTATCTTACCACTCACCCCATTAGCGATTAGCGACGGGATAATTATTGGACTAATCTATTAGTCCTTCAAAACCCCATGAAGCAATCTTATATATTTTCCATCATCTACAAGAACTATTTTTTATATATTTTTCATCTACAAGACTTGTTTCATGTTTTCATGGATTGTATAGGAGACTCCATGAACACTATGTGACTATTAGGATAAGTAATAATAAATCTTATATATTTTCCATCTACAAGATCTGCTTCATGKATTTTACAGTAAAAWTTAATATTATATATTTTCCATCTACAAGATCTGATTCATGGATCTTATAGGGGCCTTCATGAAAACTGTAATTATTTGATATTGTGCTTGTGATAGTAAATGGACCCTGGTTGATCAAATAAACCATAAATTCCTTTCATTAAAAAAAGTCAAAATTTAATCAATAATCCTAGTCAAACATCAATTAATAATCTTCTCTCAATGTCCACATTCTGTAGGCCGTAGCATGCAATTCATGGTCAATAAATTTTAGACCCCCTGCCACCCCATGTTTACTTGCAAGTTCGCATATCTTCATGGCAAATTTTTTGTTGCAGTTGTCTTGTATACATCCTTAGATTGATGATATTAGAAACTAGTTTAGAGGTTCTAAGACTATCCATACTTTATTTCCTAGCGAGGTTCTAAGACTGCCCCTGACGGTGTAGAGAGATTGACAGCTCTGATTTAACGCCCGATCGAGCTATGTGACGAGGGCAAAACCCACTGGGGTAGTGTGTGCATCCCTACAAAGGGGGTCTTGTATGAAAAATGTGTCGGTTGGCTAAGGCCTTCTTCTAAAGTAATTGCCTTCACCCTTATTCTCTTGTATTTTAGCCAAGATACAGCAATATATGGTGAGTATTTATAAACAATAACTGAAAAAACAGCATATAAATCATAGTCTACTGCATTAATTGTTTGCAAGACTTTGACCATCGGCCTCTTTTCATATATATAACAGTTCTTTGAACACGAACTCGTGACACTCGTTAATATTTTTCCTTTCAGGTTCGTGGCATTGCTCTGCAACGGCACAATTAATCATAGAATTCATCTCAGAACTCGTTCCAAAATATTTGTTTGCTGATCATGATTGACAGCACTGATTGAATTTCATCTTCATAATGGGGCATAGAGTTGGATGGACCATGAGGCAATTGTTCGCGTCTTATCCTGCATTTTGGAAAATGATTCTTACAGAAATACCAACCCAAATTCATTTGAATCAAATGGATTCGATTTTGAGTAGAGGGTACAATTGAGACAAATATGGCCTTCGAAGCGTGTGCTGCAACAATGATAGTATATCTTTTACACTTAAATGTAGATCCCAACACTTATATGTATACCCAGAATCAAAGAACAAGCAATAATAAACTTGTGCTGGGCCTATAATTATGTTACATGTTACAATAGTTAAGAGCTATAATTATGGCATGTGTTCATTATTCTTGAGTTGGGTTTGATTTACAATCACTATAATGCCAAATAGCTATGGATTACAAGAATGAAGATTGACTATAATGCCAAATAACTATGGATTACAAGAATGAACATTGAGATTTTAAGGGTTATGTTACATTAGAATAACCAATATAGGAATATGTATACGATTTACAGTCACTATAATGCCAATAGCTATGGATTACAAGAATGAACATTGAGATTAATGATATACCAGATATACGATTTACAGTAACTATAATGCCAATAGCTATGGAATACAAGAATGAACATTGAGATTAATGATATACCAGAAACGAGTTAAGGGTTATGTTACATTAGAATAACCAATGTAGGAGTATGTATACAACGAATTAGAAGACATACTTGGCTCTGTTACTAGAATCCTCACAAAGAAACATCATAAGATAGAGGCAGAAACTAATTATGACATTTGCTAAGGGTACCAATTACCAATGTATGTATATATTTAATATATTTAAGGGTACTAATTACCAATGTGTACATATTAATCTAGATAGCTACAATATTTATCATCATATTACCATTTACCAACACTACTAGTTACCGGTGGTAACTACCAGTTACCAACACTATTTAGCCAAGTGTTAGTAAGTGTCATTACTAAATGCATTTAGCTAATTGATTAGCACTACAATCCACTACAAAATTTAGCACTACAAAATTTAGCACTTGTCCCGTCCTACTACAATCCACTACAAAATTTAGCACTTCCAACCACATTAATCATTGAAAGCATTATGTAGTATATAATTTTTAAAATTACTAATAATAAAAAATTTAATATTTATTAATGATTTTGAAATCATAAAAGACTTTGCTTTGTATATTTTATTTCCACTACTTCCACACACATTAATCATTGATTGAAAGCATTATGTAGTATATAATTTTTAAAATTACTAATAATAAAAATTTAATATTTATTAATGATTTTAAAATCATAAAAGACTTTGCTTTGTATATTTGATTTCCACTACTTCCAGACACATTAATCATTGAAAGCATTATGTGGTATACAATTTTTAAAATGACTAGTAATAAAAACTTAATATTTATTAATGATTTTGAAATTTTAATATTTATTAATGATTTTAAAATCATAAAAGACTTTGCTTTGTATATTTGATTTTCACTACTTCCAGACACATTAATCATTGAAAGCATTATGTGGTATACAATTTTTAAAATGACTAGTAATAAAAACTTAATATTTATTAATGATTTTGAAATCAGAGAAGTTCAATATTTATTAATTTATTAATGATTTTGAAATCATAAAAGACTTTGCCTTGTAGATTGATTTCCATAACAATTTTTCAAGAATTTTCAAAATTAAGTATTGATGAATAAATATTGGGATAACCTTTTATTTACAATTAAAAAGCTAAAAAATGAGTCACTTCATTCTTCAATGGTTATTTGTAAAATTAAGTTTCTTTTGAATGGCCAAAAACTTTAATGCCTGGGTGAAGAGTCGCATGGAAAGTTTCAGATTTGAAATCTACTCTACAATATTCCATCCTTTGTCAATGACATATCTAAAGCTACCATCTATCCTTCCTTAATTACCATTTACCAACACTACCACCAGTGGTAAGTACCATTATGAAATGCATTTATGAATACCACTTGGCAATTGATTAGCACTGCATACCATCCAAGATGGTGGCATTAATTATTGAAAGCATTACATAATATACAATTTTAAAATTTAGTAATAATAAAAATTTAATATTTATTAATGATTTCGAAATCATAAAAGACTTTGCTTTCTATGTTTGGTTTCGACTTCAATTTTCCAAAAATATGTTTGGTTTCGACTTCAATTTTCCAAAAAAAATCAAAATTAAGTATTGGCTAGTAAATATTGAAATAACCTTTATTTACCAAGTTAGAAAATGGATGTCATTTCATTCTTCTAATTTTTTTTATGGCAAAACCTTTAATTCATTTTTATGAAGGATGGAAGAGGCTTAGATGTGCATGGAATGTTTCAAATTTGAAGTCTACTCTACAATCTTTCATCCTATCTTAATGGCATATCTAAGGCTACCATCTACCCTTCATTTTACATGAATTATGTATCTAATGTTAAGTTTTTTTATGCTAAAGCTGATGCATGTAGTTTAATTTCAATTTTAACATGAACTGAACCATACACAATTACTGCAGCAACACAATAACACTAGCTGCAGTAAACCAAGATCATAAGAAGAATAACCATGCACAAAAGACATCAGAAATATCCTCGAAAAACCCTTCTCGACCAAGGGAAAAACCCAGCAATCCTTTGCTATATTGCCAAGAGAAGATCCACCATTCCACCACCAAACCTAGCACACAAAAGGGTGCTGCTGTGACTGAGAAAACTAGCTCTTAGAAAAGTACGAGCTGCAATCCTCATAATTTCAGACCTCAACTTCTGAAATCATGAGATAACAAGTGAGTGTGTGTAATCCTCAATGGGGATTCACCTGTATTTATACAAAACCTATCACATCAAATGATGTGTCTATTGGCACAATAGGGTCGACCTGTGCAACTTAATAATATAATTAATAATTCACAATATTAATTATCTTTACATGGTGGGGCCGACTTGTACCCTTTACAACATAAAAGACTTTGCCTTCTATGTTTGGTTTCGACTCCAATTTTCCAAAAATATTCAAAATTAAGTATTGACTAGTAAATATTGAAATAACCTTTATTTACCAAGTTAGAAAATGGATGTCATTTCATTCTTCAAGGGTTATTTGTAAAAAAAAATTAATGGCAAAAACTTTAATTCATTTTTATGAAGGGTGGAAGAGGCTTAGATGTGCATGGAATATTTCAAATTTGAAGCCTACTCTACAATCTTTCATCCTATGTTAATGGCATATCTAAGGCTACCATCTACCCTTCGTTTTATATGAATTATGTATCTAATGTTAAGTTTTTTTATGCTAAAGCTGATGCATGTAGTTTAATTTCAATTTTAGCATGAACTGAACCATACACAATGACTGCAGCAACACAATAACACTAGCTGTAGTAAACCAAGATCATAAGAAGAATAACCATGCACAAAAGACACCAGAAATACCCTTGGGAAAACCCTTCTCGACCAAGGGAAAAACCAAGTAATCCTTTGCTATACTACCAAGAGAAKATCCACCATTCCACCACCAAATCTAGCACACAAAAGGGTGCTGCTATGACTGAGAAAACTAGCTCTTAGAAAAGTGCAAGCTGCAGTCCTCATAATTTCAGACCTCAACTTCTGAAATCATGAGATGACAAGTGTGTGTGTGTAATCCTCAATGGGGATTCCCCTGTATTTATACAAAACCTATCACATCAAATGATGTGTCTATTGGCACAATAGGGTCGGCCTGTACAACTTAATAATATAATTAATAATTCACAATATTAATTATCTTTACATGGCGAGGCCCACTTGTACCCTTTACAACATAAATTAGGGTTACAACAAATCTTACTCTCGAACAATATAGCAAGGGATCTCACACATCCACTAATGCTCAGCCACTAGGGACATGTCCACCTGTGCTCAGCCACAGGGACGTCCTACTCAACAGATCACTCAATTGAGTCCACAGGTGTACCATCTCAAGTCGACTCAACTAAGTCCATAGGAGTACAAGGCAGGAGACCATCTCAAGCCAACTCAACTCAATCCAAAGGAGTACAAGGCAGGAGACCATCTCAAGTCATCTCAACTCAGTCCAAAGGAGTAGACAAGAGACCACATGTCATAACAACTCAGTCCAGAGTCTGACGCACACCCATCACATGGGCACACATCATCTTAACTCAGTCCAAAGGAGAATGACACACCCATCACATGGGCCCTCTCACAGATCGTCTCAACTCAGTCCAAAGGAGAACGACCTGGAGAATTTCACACGACGCTACAATCATCGACACTCCCTCTCAGCTAAGGAGGCATTCTCTGCCATGCCAAGTCTCTCACGGAAGTACTTGAACTTCCTCTTGGCAAGCAGTTTGGTGAAAACATCTGCAACATGCTCGTGTGTAGAAAGGTACTGCACATGTATTGCTTTCCTCTGCACTATATCTCTGATATAATAGTATTTGATCTCAATGTGTTTCGATTTATCTTGAAACACAGGATTCTCAGAGAGCTTCACACAGCTCTGGTTATCACAATGGATAACAGTGGAATGCATCTCATTGACCAAATAAGCATGCAAGGAGGCTGTGAAGCCACACTGCTTCACGCACTGCCACACACAATGCAATGTACTATGTTTCTGCGGTACTCAAAGCCACAAAAGTTTGTTTCCTCCTGCACCAGGAAACCATGGAAGATCCCAAAGTAAAACAACAATCGAATGTGCTCTTTCAGTCCACTACCGTCCCTGCCCAATTTGCATCAACATATCCCTGCAATCTCATGTCTACACCGTAGGCATATCTCAAGCTACCAACTGTGCCTCATAGATATCTCAACACATGCTTCGTTGTTATCCAGTGTGTCTGTCTCAACTAACTCATGAACTGGTTGAGTACATTGACTACATAGCATATATCAGGTCTGGTGTTTAACCAGATATATCAATGATCCAATCAGTTGTTTGTAAGGATGTGGATCAATCTCGCCCGAATCAGTAGAAGCCTCGTTCATTTTCTTCAGATCCATCACCATCGATGTAAGCATGGATTTGCAGTCCATCATCCCGAATCTCTTCAATATCTCGACTGTGTATTTTCCCTTGACACAAGAGAATCTCATTAGTCCTCTCGCCACACTTCTAGTCCAAGAAGTAGTGCATCATACCAAAGTCCTTCATCTCGAATTCAGAAGCTAATGCACACTTGCGTTCAACAGTAAGGCTTTCTGAATCAGTGAGGAATACGTCATCACATATAGGACCAAAATCAGGCACCCGTCACCAACAGTGTTGTAGTATAGGTTTGGATCAGTAACACTCTTGTTGAAGCCCAAACTATCAATCAATCAATATCTATCAATCTTCTTATACCAAGCACGAGGTGCCTGCATTATTCCATACAAGGATTTCCTCAACCTGTATACTTAGAAGTCACTACATACTTCCCTTTCGGTCTCGGAACAATATCCCACACATCATTCTTCATGATGAACTGATACTCTTATGTCGTGACATCTTGCCAAACTTGCTGACCCGTTGCTTCTCCATGACAAGAAGGCTCAATGTCAATGATGTGGCTCATATCTGAACATAGCTCGAAAATCTTTGTGGTCTCTTACTCTCTCGGAATGTACCTCGAGGAGCTGCATGTCCCTCTGCCTCTTGTAGAGTCTGTCGAGCCCATGTAGGCTTCTCCCGACCTACTGCCAATGTCTCTAGGAATCATCAGCTGGAGCTACAGGATCAACTGGATTGACTGGATCGATAATTGTCTCCCTCTGAACTACTGAAGGGGAATAAGGTACTATCTCTTCCTTCTTCTCAAATAGTTTGACTTCCACTGAGTCAAGTGACTCCCTCTGAAGTCTGAAGGATAGACATCTTTTTCCGGTGTTGCTAACCTGGAGACATCTCATGTCTTCTCAGGTCCTATACTGTCTCTACAGTACTTTGTTGGCCTCTCGTACTTGGATAATAACCAAGATGACCTCCAGTAGGAATAACAATCAAAATGGCCTCATGTACTAGGATAATAACCAACCAACACAAACAGGCTCCCATACCAGGGATAATAGCCCTTCAATAATGAAATAAGAAATCTAGCCTCCCGAAGGCCTCATGCACTAGGATAATAACCAAGATGTCCTCCCAAAGGGATAACAACCAAAATGGCCTCCTATACTAGGATAATAACCAAGATGGCCTCCCAAAGGGATAACAACCAAAATGGCCTCTTGTACTAGATTAATAACCAAGATGGCCTCCCGAAGGGATAACAACCAACCAAAAATTGGACTCCCATACCAAGGATCATGGTCCAAGTCATGAGGGCTCCCACACCAGGATAATACCTTTCATTATCAAAAACAAACTACTACAGAGTAATGATGAATTCAATTAAGGAAAGTAGTACAAAACTTTCCCTTAGTCTGCAATCATGCTCAATCTTGTTTTTGGTCTTCCCGAGAACACTGAGATAGAGAAGAACTCCCCGTCGTTCTTGCTTGCATTCCTTGGCTAATGTTGCTACCCTTGCACATCACTAGCTTGCAAACCTAGTCTCACGGTGACAAGGGATTGAACCCTTTCACATCACTAGCTGCAAGTCTAGTCTCCTAGTGACAAGGGTTGCAAGTCTAGTCTCCTTACTAGAGCTTGAATATAGCCCACGCTCAAAAATCACACCAAAGATCACTCTTGAAACAAGTTTCAGAAGTTTGCCTCAAAACTTCTTCAAACTCGGATTTAGAAATTTGCTTCCTGTAGCAGATCTGAACTTTGTGCCTAGATAGATCTCAATCTTGGCCTAGTTGTTTCCTCAATTTTCGCTTTGGGTGTACATAAGATAGATCCAAACTTCGCCCTCAACCTTGCATCCAACAAATCTAAAATAGTCTAAAATATATACTGTTGAACAGTCCTCAAATCACACAAGGAGTGGGTCTGAAGCTTCATTGTAACTTGTTGTGTAATATACCATAGAAAGAGACCACAACCTTGCCCAGGTTTGACCTTAGATCTTGCGCCCCACTGTCTCAGAGTTTGTCTTAAAAGAAAATCCTCAGGAGACTCGACCTATCTACTCTCAAGCCACCTCAGAATTAGTCCTAAGATTCACTTCAGATCTGCACCTCATATCTGCCCTTAGTCTGCCTGTGATTACCTCAGATACTCGGCCTTAATGCCTCCCTCAGATCAACGTTAGAACAAGCCTGAATTTAGTCATAAAATCGTTTTAAATCTGCTTGAAAAACTGTCATAAGAATTGACCTTAAATATGGTCTCAAACTTGCCTCAGATTTGGCCTCAGAACTGGCCTAACTTGTCTCAGAAATAAACCTCAAATCAGACTTACCTTACCTCAGAAATAAACCTTAGAAGCCTCAGATTTTTGCTGCCTCAGAAAGTACTTTTTCGCTACCTCATAAATCTCGGCCTAACAGTGTTAGATCGGCCCTTAGATCTGCACTTATCCTTGCCACGGATTTACCATAAAAAAATTTGTTTCGGATTCATCTCAAAAACTGCCACAAAACTTGCCGGAATATGCCCAGAAAAGTTTCCTTATCCTTGCTATTGTTAGGTCTGTGTTTAAGACTCCTAGCTGCAGCAACCCTATAAGTTTAAGTCTGTTGTTTTTAGGGCTCCTTCTAGGTTGCAGCAACCTTAGAGGCCTGCGACCAGCCTCAACCTTCACCACAGATTTTGGGTGAGGGTTCGGCCCTCTCCTTACACCAACTGCAGGGGTATGATAACCCTAGAACTCCCACGGTCTGTCTTTATCTGATGTGCAAAAGTCTTCTTCAAGCACTGCTCTGATACCATGTTAGGTTTTTTATGCTAAAGCTGATGGCTGTAGTTTAATTTCAATTTTAGCATGAACTGAACCATACACAATGACTGCAGCAATACAATAACACTGGCTGCAGTAAACCAAGATCACAAGAAGAATAACCATGCACAAAAGACACCAGAAATATCCTGGGAAAACCCTTCTAAACCAAGGGAAAAACCCAGCAATCCTTTGCTATACTGCCAAGAGAAGATCCACCATTCCACCACCAAACCTAGCACACAAAAGGGTGCTACTATGACTGAGAAAACTAGCTCTTAGAAAAGTGCGAGCTATAGTCTTCATAATTTCATACCTCAACTTCTGAAATCATGAGATGACAAGTGAGTGTGTGTAGTCCTCAATGGGGATTCACCTTTATTTATACAAAACTTATCACATCAAATGATGTGTCTATTGGCAAAATAGGGTCGACCTGTACAACTTAATAATATAATTAATAATTCACGATATTAATTATCTTTACATGGTGGGGCTGACTTGTACCCTTTACAACATAAATTAGGGTTATAACAAATCTTACTCTCAGACAATATAGCAAGGGATCTCACACGTCCACTAGTGCTCAGCCACTAGGGACACGTCCACCTACGCTCAGTCACAAGGACGTCCTACTCAACAGATCACTCAACTGAGTCCACGGGAGTACCATCTGGAGTACCATCTCAAGCCGACTCAACTAAGTCCAAAGGAGTACAAGGTAGGAGACCATCTCAAGCCGACTCAACTAAGTCCAAAGGAGTACAAGGTAGGAGACCATCTCAAGTCATCTCAACTCAGTGCAGAGGAGTAGACAAGAGACCACACATCATAACAACTCAGTCCACACTCTGATGCACACCCAATACATGGGCACACATCGTCTCAACTCAGTCCAGAGGAGAATGACACACCCATCACATGGGCCCTCTCACAGATCGTCTCAACTCAGTCCAAAGAAGAAAGACCTGGAGAATGTCACACGATGTTGCAATCATCAACATCTAAGACTTCCATATGTCATAGAATTTAATGCTAATGTTGGAATGTCATACAACTTCTACATGGATGAAAAAATATAACTTATTTGGCATGGTTGGATCCTTATATCTACTTAAGCTTTGGATTGAAATGAAAGGATATAGTATGAGAAAGAAGTAAGGAATGTTGCAAAGGGGGAGTGTTAGGCACACCTTGGAAATGCCATAAAAACTTGCCTAGAATCCTAAAGTGGCAGGTTTTTCACTGAAACATTGCACATTTGTAAGGTTCTAAGCATGAGCTTAGCACTTCAAGATTCTAGGTACTTAGTGTCGGTAATCACAAAGTATTATGCCAAGATGAATGAGTGTGAAGACTTGTAAGGCTTAAGATATACATGGAGTGTGTGTGTGCATACAAATGGCTCTCTATTCATATTGTTCAAATTTTGACATGAAACGATGTCGAGGAAAACAATAATGAGGAC
>ML801758.1:206386-226286 GCA_009831015.1 Picea engelmannii
CATGGCACTTAGGTGTGGTGTATGTAGGCTAAATGCCCCCAAAAAATATCTTTGTGGAAAATTTTTCATCTAAATTCAACATAAAAAACATTCATCATTATATTTTTGTAGTTCTACTATGGTCCAAGTTCCATTCGTTTTGTTTTGAATGCATTTTGAGTGCCAGTGAATTGATTTGTTATAGGAGGAACAATATAGGTTATCCCTCATATTTAGTTTATTAGTCTGGGATTATAAGAAAATGGTAGATTGTAAGCAATGCACTCTCACCTTCCCATACCCTCTACCTCTTCTTGCTTTTGTTGCCACCATTGACTCTACCTCTCTCCTCCTATTTCATAGTAAATGGATCCTCTATTGGTTATTCATGGACCATTGAAAAAAACACCTCTTCTATTTGAGTAACGTAACTATCCGGATTCACTTTGGTGTTCTCTTTCCTCTGCTTCGAGGGTATGCTAGTTTATTTGATATATACGAGTATTTTTTAACACGGACTAAATTCACTCAAGCCAGGCCTCAAATATAGATAGAGAGCTAAGTAATTTCCTCTATAAATATTAAGTATATAGACATTTAATTGGTTCATAAATAACCTTCCAGATTAATGCCATGATAAACAGCTGCATACCTTGGGCTGTTTAATGGGATCACCTAGTAGCCAATGGATAGGTAAAACCCAAAATCTTCAGACTCACTTCGACCCAATAACCACCTTGCCAATATTGATGAAGTTAATTTCTTGGACTGTTTAATGGGATCACCTAGTAGCCAATGGATAGGTAAAACCCAAAATCTTCAGACTCACTTCAACCCAATAACAACCTTGCCAATATTGATGAAGTTAATTTCTTGGGCTGTTTAATGGGATCACCTAGTAGCCAAAGGATAGGTAAAACCCAAAATCCTCAGACTCACTTCGACCCAATAACAACCTTGCCAATATTGATGAAGTTAATTTCTTGGGCTGTTTAATGGGATCACCTAGTAGCCAATGGATAGGTAAAACCCAAAATCTTCAGACTCACTTCGACCCAATAACAACCTTTCCAATATTGATTAAGTTAATTTCTGACGATGTACCAACCATACAAACTATATATCGAATGAACTTATTGTGGATGAATCTTATACTGCTTTGACTACCTTGACCTGATGTGAGAAAGAGATGTACAGGATGAGAATAGCTAGGGTGGGCATGATGGTACTAATTAAATTAGAAATACATTGAGCTCTCCTAGCGCAATACCAAACATGTACGCTTGCTCCAAAGATCATAAAGAAATCCCAGAGAAAGGAAACTTAAGGAAGGGATCCACATCAGTATTGAAGAAGCTTAAGGCTGAATATTAGGACATATTTACAGATTCAGTCACCATAGCTATGGTATTTTGATTTAGTCTTCAAATAAAAGAAATTGTTGTCTGACATGGATGTGATAGACATAAAACTGTTCCAACTTGAAGCTAGATAAATGCACAATTGGTCTTAGAAAAAAGGCCAGAGCACCATTAATTGCCTCCTAGTAAATTGCAAGTCTTGAAGTTAGTTGTCAATTAGGTCTAGCTCAAGTGGTAGAAAGAGAAGCTGTTATCCTTCCCACCCGGGTTCAAATCCCACTTGTGACATGTTTGCTCTTTGTGAGCCAATTGTTGATTGGGGTTTTCATGAGGTAAATGTTGATTGGGTCTGAGACTCTGACAAGGTATCACCGTACCAGAAATCTCACTCTTGCCTACAGGCTGAAGGGTGGGAGCTTGGCAACATGGAAAAAAATAAGTCTTGAAGTTAGCATGGGCAGGTATTAAACTCTAAAACTAGAGAACCAAAATGTGTCTCACTTTCACACTATGTTTTGCCAACAATTGGGAACAGGGGAACAAGGGGATGAGTTCTGGGGATGGCTGGAGAAAACTCCCAAAATAAGAAATTATAGACAAAATTATAAAAAAACAATTTTATCATGAATGATTTATCACTAGTAGACAATGAAACATACAATTACAATATTTGAAACTCAAACGGGTGAATCATTGCTTCTCATTATTAAACGAAAACGAAAACGAAATGATACATGCTAACAACATCGTCTGACACGATATAAAAAAAATTTATATGATATATATTTGAATTTTTAGAGTTCTAAATAAATCATTCATGATACAAAAATTATAATAAAAAATGAAAATACTTCTCCTTACTTGCAAAATGAAAATTTAGGGCTTTGGAAGGGGGTGAGGACCTTTACAAATATAGCGGGGCCCATCTATTAAAAAAAGGGGGAAAAGGCAAAAACAGCTTTGCTTTTACATTCTTTTGGGGAATATTAGGCCCTGTAGTGAATGCCAATGGGATCAAGAGACGTCCCAGCATCCCTTTTTGCAGGGGACGTCCCCAGCACAGCCACGTCCCTGTGCTGTCCCCTGCTGATTGCAAACAGGACATCCCCGAGGTATGGCCCTGACCCCAAAATGCAGGGGACACTGCTTTCACACCAAGAATTAACATTGGTGTTACTATTTTGACTCTGACTGGACGTAGACTTAGAACCTGCTTTCAAATTCATGTATGCAGTAAAATCACCCTTGGTAACCTGATTAACAAGGGAGACTTGTAAAAGACCACAGTTTCTGGGCTTTATTTCCGAGGGAGCAAAGAGACCAGAATTTAGAAAAGACGGGGATTAAAACCCTGAATTCTCTTGACCGAATCCAGCATCTCAAGCTGATGCTTTGCAATAGTAGGAGATTCCAACCATGCTAGCGAACTCCATAACATTGTCTTCATTTGACACATAGTGAGCAGCCGGTAATTTGGTTGGAAAGAAACCCAAGGAAGTCAATGTAGCCAAACAAACCAAAGCATTTTTAGACCAGAAAAATCAGGCTGAAAGGGCTTGACTGACAGTGTGCTGAACCCACTGGGCAGTTTCCTTGATTCCATGATCATCGGATGACAAGCACTCATTTATAAAATCTTTATAAAATACAGAAGGCCAAATTAAAGGGGCAGCACTCTTTCCTAGTGTGTCAGCCAAGTCCCCCAAAACTCCAATTGCAGACTTCGTAACAGATTCATCCCTGCATACCCATACTAATTATCAGAAAAATTGCATAGACAGAAAAGCTCAACCATAGAAACTGAATCTTTGAACCAGATAAAACAATCGGTCTTCTTGGTAGTATCAAACATCAAAATAAAATGACTTCCGTCATAGGATTTGTACCCATACCTATCCCTGTCTTGGAAAATGTTCTCGAGGAATTGCAAAATGTGACCTGCGTAAGGCATTAGTAATGCTGCTTTAGGGGAGCTTTTGAAACCTTGGAAAATGCCTGAATAGGCTTCTATGATTCCATTGCGTAGCTGATTAGTGTACTCTGATATTTCAACCTCTTGGCTTGCAGACTGCACTGAGATCTCTGCTGCACTCTGAAGCATGGGCATAGCATAAATCAAATATTTCTCAAAATGCTCGCCAATAGCCAAAGCTATATCTCCAAAACACGAAAATATTCTGGGTTTTACTGAACGATGGAGCTGATTGCTTGAAAGGTCCTTGAGAAGCTGTGACATGATGCCATCACAGAAAGGCAGCATTTTGTCATCCAGCACTCGACAGATATCGCCAACCACCCCAACAGTGACAGCACAGACCTGATATTCCTCAAAGTTCTGAAGACCCATCTCCAAATATCTATAAAACTCTTGCATATACTTGCCGAATTCCACGCCAATTGCATAAGCAAGTGCCCCAATGGCTAACATTGCTTCCTCGTGAACCATGGCGCTCCTACAAGAAAATATTCTCAAGAAGATATTCATCATCTGATCAGAGTACTGTACAACTCCATACTTGGTTGACTGAGAAGCTCCCAGTTTCTGAATAATAACTTGCAAGCAACCACAGAGAAGGGACTGCAGCTCACTCTGTTTCTCCCTATCTTCTGAAGATAGTTTTGGTGTCTCAAGGGTTTCATTGAGCTTCATTAACATGACTGGAACAAGCTGCATCACTATGGGTGCAGTCTCTTCAGTCGAACATCTTACAACTTCATTCAACGTCTCATACGCAGATACCCTAAGCCTAGAATCAACTGCATCTTCCCTATGGGCTGCAGCAAGAAGAGAGTGTACAATGTTGTGGAAAAATGGAGAAAGTGGAGAAGAGCTCACTGCTGCATCTTCATATCCCTGAGCCAGAAAATACAAAGCACCGCAGACTTTCTCTGCCACATTAGGAGCATCTTTCATACTCTCGAGTAAGACGGAGAGAATGGGCGGTAGATTTGATTGTGTGATTATAGGAGTCTCCATTGCTGGACCATGCAGAAACTCAAAAATCCTGCCGAGTGTCCAAGCCGTGGTGTCCTTGACATGACTATTCTCATCCTTCATTGCATTAAGCATAAAGCTTAGAGCACCATTGACAAGCGGACTAACCTTCTGAGGTGATGGACCCTCCAGAATTGAACCAAACGCATAAGTAGCTGCTTCCCGGCATCGCCAATCTGGCTTCGATATGTTATCTTGCACAAAAGGCATCACCACAGGGACAATATCATCTCCCACAGTCCTCGCAACAAGCCCCAAGCAAGTGCCCCCTGCCATCGACAGATTCCAAGCACCTTCGTCCTGATCCTGATCTTCTTCCTGTTTCAGCAATGTTTCCAGCAGCAACCGCACCAGCGCAGGAAGTGCCTGCTTAACAAAATAGAAACACGGCACCTCCTCCGAATCGCCATCAAAATCATCCCCAAACATCTCCAGTATGTCGATCTCCTCGTCACAGATTGAGCTCCAAAACTCGACAGCCTGCAGAGCAACAGGCTCCTCATCCTCCCTAACCGCCTTCACGGTAATCGCAAAGATGTCCTGCATATAAGGTGCAAGCTTCCCATAATGCATTGACGCAATCGACACCAAGCACTCGAACGCAGCCTGCCGGATCCTCAAATCGGAACAACCCGTCGCCTCGCAGACCACCCTCATGATGTAATCCCTCTCCATATCATTATCAAAATTGGTCTGCGCAAAGTCCAAGGCATTGTGAAGGGCCCTTGTAGCCGCCAGCCTCACATGGCCGTTCGCCTCCGAGGAATTCATCCCCTGCACCACTGCTGTCAATATTGAATTCACCTGATCCTGAGCCAGGGAATCACTTGAAACCTCCTCACAAACAAACCCTAGGGTTTCTAGGGTTGCTTGTTTCAGATGGGCGGGCTGGGAAACCTCCATGTTCCCCAAAAGAACCCTAATAAGCTCAGGCCACTCACCATAACCCACCTCTATCCCCGCAATCTTCGCAATCACCTGCCCAGATGTGTGACCGGCATCACTAACAGGGGAACATAGGGTTTTAATCAGAAAACCTTTAATCTGGGCTTTCACAGAAGAATCCAGAGATCTCCATCCATGAACTAGCTGGGCTTTTCTGTGTACGTCCTTGGCATCCAAACAGTTCTTCAAAATCAACCCCGCAAGCTTCCGGCTTTCAACGGGCTTATCGTCATCGGCGAGCTCGCGGGACAAAGATATCAAGAAGGCCGGGAGATTCTGGTCCTGAAACTGTCTTAGGTTCTCTTCAGCGAGCTTTCGAACCCCACCATCTACGGACTGGGCATTCAGGAGAATCTGGGTCACCTCCAGCGACATTATTGGGGATCGAAGGGTTTCGATCTAATAACTTGTTTTCTGTATAGATCGGAAGGGATTCGACCCCGGCATGTCCAGAGTCAAATTACAGGATGAAAGGGACTTAAAAAAGATAAATACAGTGAGTACGAAATTTTGGACTTACCAGGATTCGATCACGGGCCGATACTAATCCTCTTCTTCGTCGTCGTGTCCTTCCCCTAGTGCGCCTAGTGATGCAGTAGCCAACTGTGAAGTAAAAGAATTGGTATAAAACTCTCTTTAATCAATCATTTTCACACGCATCCGCAATAAATAAATAAATAAAATCAGCCCATGATAAAGTAATGTATTAACGTTTATGTAAATTAATGACGCCTTTATGTTTTATTGACGGTGGAGGGAAATCAATTCTATGACTTAAAACATATTTTCTCATATATATTTTAAATAAATAAATAAAATCAGCCCATGATAAAGTAATGTAGTAACGTTTATGTAAATTAACGACGCCTTCAAGTTTTATGGACGGTGGAGGGAAATCAATTTTATAAGTTAAAACATATTTTTTCATATATATATTTAAGCATATTTTTTTTAATATATATATATTTTAAACCAAATATATTAGATTAGTTGTTATTATAAATCTTAGATGTTTATTCTTTTAACATTATCATAAGACACCATAGTTTTATGGTGGATTTGAATAAGGTGTAAACATTCCCTCTTATTACAAGGGGTCATAATTTTATGTGAGATTTAAACTCGGATGAGAAAAAAATGCAAACACTACCTTCCCAACCATCTCTGCAAACTACCTCAATCTTCTTTAACATATATATTAACAATTTAACATATATATATTAACAATTGCTTTTGATGATATAAAAAACTTAATAAAAAATGGTGCAAAGAAGTCAAACTACCTCAACCTTATTTAACATATATATATTAGCAATGCTTTTGATGAAATAAAAAGACTTAATAGAAAATGGTGCCAAGGAATGTTATAAAATTTAGAATATAATCTGCATTATGGAGAAGGAATGAATTTGTTTGGACCACACTTTTTTTTTTTTAAAAAGCTAATTTATAATAATTTCATCCATTTAATTAATAATTATGCTATGCCTTTTAGATTAAATTAAATTAAGTGTAAATGAAGGCATATATTCTAAATTGTTTGTGTAAATGACGACAAATATATGAATTAATGTGTAAAAGCTACTTCCAAAGACCACTAAAAAAAATTAATATCATACTTATAGTGATAAATATTATATGAAAGCAATGCCCATAAGTTATGTAAGATCGTGTGGAAGTATAGAGTATTTGACCTTTGGAGTCCAATAGTATGAAGGACTTTTTTCCATTTGAATAAATGTGTTTGGACCATCACCTTCTATTGAGTGTCAATTAATAATGATCCTATTGATTTAATCAATAGTTATTACGTCTCAATTATATTAAGTATAAATGAGATCACATATCCAAAATTAATGTATGTGTAAAAACTATTTTAAAAGACTATTAAAATATACAAATATCATATTTATAGTGATAAAATATTATATATAAGCAATCCACACAAATTATGTGAGTCTTTGCAAATCACACACTATCCAAAAGTACCATGGACTCTTTTTTCCATTTTCTATGACTTTTTCATCTTTTAACATTAAGATGAGTTGTAAAACAAAATATTATGATTTCTAAGTAGAATGTGATGATGAAGTAATAAAGAAGACTTTTTTAAGTTGTGAAGAATGTTGTAATGATGAAGAAAAAAAAAATCTTCTTAAATTTAATCCTAAGAATTTTCACAAAATAGATACCCAAAAGGTTTATATTTTTTTTAGGTCTTTGCATTTTCCATTTTCATACTATTGATGAATTTGTTGAGCCTTATGATTCAACCAATTCTTGAATTGGGGTTTTATTAATTTATGGTTTGAAACGTTTTTTGAAGATTTTTTTTAAATGTTAAAAGTATTTTACGATCAATGTTATATTTATAAAAAAATTATTGACATTGTAAGAATTGAGTTTTCATTTCACGCATGATTATTGTAAATCATGACAGACACAAATTAATATAGGTAGTTCAACAATAGAATACAATATATTAATCGTGAATTGTAATTGTTGGTAAAATTCATATTTGCCTTCTTGCAAGTTCCTATTCAATCTATATCAGAGAGCTCAACGAATTGAGTAATAAAATTTTGTAATTCATTCACAAGTCTCTCCCAATTCTTTGGGCTTGCAGGCATCAACCTTGTTATCTAGGGTAATTATGCTTATACACTTAACCTTACAAAAGTCCATTGAAAACACCTCCACCTTGGCATGTTCCTTTGTCTGCATTGGGAACCTTATGCATGCTTATCGTGATCATTGTTATTATTGAGAGCCTTTTGCATGCTTTTGTAAGCCACATATCTCAATTGCACTACATTGGGTGAAATTGTTCTCATATATTGTTCATAGTTGATTGTCTCGCATCCTCATCCCAAATTAACGATTAAATTGTCAAAAACCCTTATTTAGTACTAATTGTTGTTTTATTTGATATTGTTTCTCTTGTAATTAGATTGTAGCTGAAATTCATAAGAAATTGTAAGTTTGTCAAGGAATGAATAGGATTTTCTAACAACAACAACAATATTTTCATTTTTTGCATCCAATTAGACATATCTTTATAGAGTGAGTCTTTCCTTCTATACAACCATTAACAAAATATGGTCCATTATCACATAATTTCTCAACAATAAACAAACATTATGTTTGACACTTTTGTACTCTTACAGGCTAGGACATATGGTCTTCTTTAGTTTTCTTCTTGAACTTTTTCTTATTTTGTTTCTATTTTTGTTTTTCTTAACATTGACCTGGCCTCTATAACAACCATACTACATGCAATCCCATTTTAACATATCCATTAGGACTTGCTTTGAAGTTCCTCAAGGAATCGTCTCAATAGAATAGCCACCTAGAAGAAGAATCTATATAATGGACATTGCTAATTATGACCCTTGTCATTGTTTATAGAGTGATTGGTTGTCACTTTGAATTATGATCAAAAACCTTAAAATATCATAATAAACCAAAAGTACACACCATGTACACCAATGTGAGTGTGGAGCACAACTCCAAGACAGATAAGATAGAAAAGAGAGATAAGTTACACAATAACTCCTTAAATAACAAGAGAACCTCCTCCAAATATCCAAATACATTCACACATCACAATTCACATGTCCTCAATAATGAATACATGATCTCTATATATACCTATTCACACACTACACGTGAGAGCTCTTTACTGTTAGGTCGGCTCTATTACACATACATTTACACATTATATGTACATTTAGCTCCATACATGCCCCTTGGGGTCATATCATATACATTTAACCTCATATATGCCCCCCTTGGGTCATAACATAGTACCTTCCTTCAAAAAGCTTTGTCCTCAAAGCTTTGAAATTAAAGGCTTCACATGTGATGACACCAAGTAATATGATTTTCTTATGATATTGTTTTCTTCATTCCATCGATGATGATCCATCCGTCCAAAATCAATTATTTTCGGTCTTAATCCTTGATGGCTAGTTGTTGCATAATTTTCTTTCTTTTGATTACATGTATTGTTGTTGTAACTTCTCCAATTTGTAGTGGTTGTTGGTCTTTGATAATAGCATGTTGAAGGGTGGTTTTGTAATGTCGTGTTCCATGAATATTGACAAGTATTCCATCTTCTTCCTTGATAATGTTGATATCGACCTTCTTGTCTTCCTTGAAATCTTTCCTAGTAATGAGGGTGTCAATATGGTTTCACATTTGACAATTTTCATTCACTCTGCACATGCATTTTGTTAGGATATTTAGACACTTAGGAGTTATTTAAGATCTGCTTGGTCTAATGTGTTGTTAGATAAAAGTGTGTTTCTTCAGTATGCATTAGTATGCATTTGTAGTTAGGAAATCCAACGGTCACGATATGTTCCCGACATAAAGTGATCTGACGATTCATATTCTCATCGATCTTAACGGCCATTGATCTGTGGCTTAACACCCAATTGGTCCATGATCTCTATTTAAAGAGCATGGAGGGTCATTTATCGATGATCAATTGTGAGAAACTCTCTTGTAAAATCTCTCTGTAATCTTTTTATTTTGCATTAATAAACTGCTCCAAGTGGTCATGTTGGCTGGGGTCGTGGATGTTTCCCTGTAGGGGTTTTACCATGTCAAAACATCAGTGTGTTAATATTTGATCTGGTTGTGTGAGTGGTTACTAAAGGTGTTCCTCTATTGGAATACTTGTGTTGTCGAACATGGTATCAGAGCCTGTTTGAAGACCCACTCTTGTTGTAGATTGAGATCGTGAAGATGAGTTGTCTCATCTCCGTTTTATGCCATATCCATACATTTCTAGGCTAAGAGGACTGGTCCATTGTGTCTGAAGTGTTCTTTTCAAGTAGGAATGATTTTCATTTCACTTAAAAAGGTTTTTGTTTGCCCAATATACAACCATTTCAACTAGATTAGGAGGTATAAAGCTTGAATACGCCCTTTTTAAATTTTTGCAGCGTATTATTTCAGTTTTATATTGTTTGTTTTCAGGTTGCTACTCTTTTAGATATGTGTATGTTCTTTGCTCCGCACCCTGTGCGATCTCGGCAAATCAGAAAGAGATAGGAAAAGGTGCATTTTCCGGGTAAGCTAATCGAGATCTAACCATTGTTGTCATCGAGAAGCAAAAAAAAATTCTTCTATGAAAATAGTTTTTTATGAGCACGCTCTCCAAATCTGCCTTCCACAACAACAACAACAACACCCTCAATCCTCATGATAAACAATACAATATGTTTTGTTAGCCCACTTGGTTAAAAGTTGCCTTATTAAGTAAGAGGTCTTGAGTTCGAGTCTCTTTTTTTGTTACTTTTTTTGAAAAAGTTAATGCTCCATTGTAAAGTGTATTTTACTTCAAGTATAAAAGTGAATCACTATAAGTAGCTTTAATATTTTATTTTAGAGTTATTTATTTTGCATACAACTTTCTTTTATAAAGTAACTTCATTGTAAAAGTGATCCCCACTTCTTTTTATAAAAGTGGGTCACTTCATATAGCAACTTACACCACCATGTGGTCCATCTAGAGCATCAGTTTCAATTTTTAAATCCATATTATCTACATATGTAATATGGCTTCTTCCAGTAATCTTTTGCTTACCAGCACCAACTACTTCCAATGGAAATCACATATGGAGGATTTATTAAGAAGTAAAGGCTTTTATCAGATTACCTTGGGAAAGGAAAAAGAACCCACTGATGTTGATAAGAAAGTCAAATGGGCTAATAGGAGTGACGAAACGCGTGGATTGATCGAATGTCCATCTCTCGTGATTAAGGTTCCACCTTAAAGAAATTGATGACCCCGATGAAGCTTAGGAAAAGCTTGAATATGTGTTTGGTAAACACAATATTATTCAAGCACATTAGTTAGAAAATCAAATACTAACTTTAAGTCCAAATTATTTTTCTTGCATTGAAGACTATCTATCTAAGTTTAAAACACTCAAAATTTTATGTGAACAATGTGAGATAAAGCTGGAGGAAGAGTGTTGCATCTATACTATTATTTCTGAGCTAGGTAGTGCATATTTTGTGTTTGTATCTACCTTTTATGCCATGAGAGAGGCTCTAGGGAAAGCTTATAAAAAACCCACTCTTGAGTCCTTTTGTGACGCTTTGATTAGAGAGCAAGATAAGCTTGTACAACTTGGAGTGATCAGCACTGCAGATACCTCCAACAAAGCCTTAGTCGCCCAACAGAAAGATAAACCCAAGAATCCCAAGAAGTAACATCCTTGCCACAGCAACAAGCAACATAAGGGTCCCAAACCCACTCAGACAACTTCAGCTCCTAATGGTGACAAAGGAACAAAATAAGAAGATTGACAGGCATTGCAACTTTTGTGATAAAAATGGTCATGATGAGTCCAAATGTTTCAAGAAGATGACAACTTCAGAATTATCGATGAAGAAGCACAACATCAGTACTGATTCTACTTCTTCTTCTTTTTCTCATGGACATGCACTTTCTGCTTCTAGTTTCTCCTTCAATGCAACTTCTACTTCTTCTTCTGATGAGTGGCTTATTGATTCTAGAGCATCTTATCATGTGGCTAAGGATAAAGACATATTTTATGCTCTAAATGAATGTAACACCAAGAAAATATTTGTTGGAGATGATATATCTCTCAGTGTTGTAGGATTTTGAACAATGCAAGTAGATAATGGTCACTTCAATGATGTATTATGTGTTCCAATTCTTTCTTGTAACCTTCAATCAGAGTACCATCGTGTTAGAAAAATAGTTGTGCTCGTTTTTATCATAGACAATATAGCAATATTGTCACCCAACCATAGGCACACCCACGAGCACCTTAACCTTGACAAACATAATAATTCTGGAAGCAATCCAATAGCCAACCAAGGTAGCACACCTTTCTCCAAGGCTAGCGCACCAAGCAAGAATAACCAAAGACCAAGCAAAAAGTCCAAACCATAACCAAGAGAAAGTCCAAGCCAAACCCAAAATGCCAGTTGTTGCAGTTGCAGCTGCAATTCATCTCCAAATTTGCACACCACTTGTCGTATGCAGTTGTGAGAGTGAGAATAACAAATGAGCTCTAGCGCCCTCTATTTATACTACTCTATCTCACTTGACTGGGTTGACTTCTCTTTCTAGAGGCTAATAACTCGATATTAAATATTATCTTGAGTCAACTAGTCTCCTAGGGTTATTATCCAACGTTTTAGGGTTTCTCTTGCTTCCCGGAATATTCTAGTCTCAACAAAGGTTACACGTGAAGGTTAATACCTCCCGCAACTACCATGACATCAACACTACCTCCTATCTAGGGAGGTATTAAAGGTAATGGTCTTGAGCACAAACAAATCATTCAACCAGTAGCATCATCATATCCACACAAGCTATATCATGATCACGTAGATCAACTCACGAGCAACATCATCACTATCAGTATCATCTGATAGAATTAACTGCATCATCTCTCGAAGCCATACTTCATTTGAGTAATCGAGCATGAAAATGAATAAGTCACTCACTCCACATAGTGATACATGAACTATTCTTCTAATCCATACATATGTCCTAGAAGAATAATTGTTCCAATAGATGTTGGAAGCCACGCCATGGGCTACAAGGGTTATTCTTCTAATCTAGACATATGTCCTAGAAGAATGATTGTTCTAGACCATTTTCCACAGGGAGAATGTTTATCCACCAGTAATTTTTCATGCTTGGACCATTCTTCGCCTGAAGAATGTTTGTCCATCAACATACTGACTATCCATCTAGCTGGTAATCATCTCCAACACCAGTGATAGTCTCCATGGAAATCAGAACAATGCCATCCAATAGAACACAACTTTGTCTATCCATAGTAGTACACAACTACTACCCAATGGTACACAACCACTCCTAGTAGCACACAACTACTAACCAATGACACACAATCACTACCAATGGATCACATTCACCGCAGTAGCATACAACTATTGTCTAGAGACATACAGTCTCCACAACAATCATATCATATGATATCAACAATATCATGATATAAACTGAGTCATCTGGGCCATTCTTCCACTCATATCTGTGAGATATGGAAGAGCATCTTCCCTAAGAAAGTAAAACATCAACTATGGGCTATTTGGACTATTCTTCCCAAGCATAGAAGAATAATTGTCCCTGCTTTTTTAGCCTAGACCATTCACCTAATTGGGACATTCCTCCGGCACTAATCATAGTGCAACCTGGAGAGAATGAGTCTTCCCTAGGGAACGCATGTCCCTGATTGTTGAACCTAGACCATTCACCTAACTGGGCCATTCCTCCGGCACTAATCATAGTGCAACCTGGAGAGAATGAGTCTGCCCTAGGGAATGGTTGTCCGGACCATTTCCTAAGGAAATGATTGTCCTGCACCAACCTCCAAAATAGACCATTCTTCAAAATTGCTCACAACTGTGAACTTCGAAAGAATGATTGCCCGACGAGGCATACCATTTTACTTGACCACTACTCAGATTAATTGCTAAGAAGAATGATTGTCCTAGACAATTCCCCCACATTGGCCACAAGGGGAATCGTTGTCTATGGTACATCAACAATCTATCATACCATTTTCATTATGAAAATGATTGTCTAATCTGGACCATTTTTCGGACTGCAAAATGACTATCTGTTAGAAATCTTGAACCACTTTCTGAACTGGAAAGGAACTGCCCAACCTAGACCATTTTCCAAACTAGAAAATGATTGTCCATAAATCAATAACATATTAGTGCTCCCTCCCAACCTGGGAGTAATCACTTCCTTTTTCCAATAAGGAAGTCATATCCACAAGCCCCAACTTGTCCCTTAACTACGTAAGTTTTTCATCTTGGACAGAGGCTTTACTAAAATATATGTTATCTGCTCATCTGTGGAGATATACTGAAGAACCACTTCTCTCTTCTGGACTTTATCACGAAGAATATAATGCTTGATCTCAATGTACTTTGACCTGTCATGGAATACTAATTTATCTGAAAGCTTCACATAGCTTTGATCATTACAATATATCATGGACGAATTTAGCACCTAATCATATGGTCCATAAACCAACTTACGGAGCCACATTGCTTTTGTACAAGCATCACAAGTTGTAATATACTCTACTTATGTAGTGTTGAGTGCAACATAATTATGTTTCCTGCTAGCCCATGACATCATGGCAAAGCTCAAACTGAAACATATCCAAGCAGCACTTCGTGTGTCTAAGGAAGTTCTCACTACAACAAATCCCTGTGATTAGCTCCATTTTTAGCTCCCTTTTTTGCTTCCACTGGTCGTTTTAATGTATTTTTATCCATTTTTTTGCTATAGTCGATGCTATTTGTGGAGCTATTTGCGCTGAGCAACAAAACTGGGCGCTAAACTAGGCACAGTTAGCACCTAATTTAGCTCCCTATTTAGCTCCCAGTTTAGCTTCCACTTTAACTCCCAGTTTAGCTCCCAATTTTGCTCCTAGTTTAGCTTCCAGTTTAGCTCCCAGTTTAGCTTCCAGATTAGCTTCCTTTTTCGCTTCCTTTTTGGCTTCCAATTTAACTCCCAATGTGCCTAAATAGTAATTTTGTTGAGATTTTTGGGGTTAAGTGGTTAGGGGCTTTGGGGATTAGGTTATTTAGGGATTTTAGGAATAGGGATTAGGGGTTACCGTTTAAGGGATTAAGGGTTAAGGGATTAGGGGTTATTGTTTAAGGGATTAAGGGTTAAGGGATCAGGGGTTATAATTTAAGGTTAAGGGTCAATGGCTAATGGATTTGGGGCTTAGGGGTTAGGTAGTTTAATGATTAATTGATGAGGGATTATATATGGTCAAGGGATTAATGACATCCATTGACCCTACACATAATCATTGAGATTGTTCACGTCTCATTTTCATCATCCGTCATTTCCATATGTAGAATATTTCTGGAACTTATCTCTTGAAATGCCATGGAACTTCCAATACACCCATCACAAATATTGTCTTCCAGCGACCCCTCACAATGAGTAGTGAATGGGGCCAACGTTGAAATTTCTTCAGTTTGTGCCTGCATGCATCGAAATTTGACATGGTTAGACTAGACACATGTGTTGATGGTATGGGAGGGTTTCAAGACTCAAGGATGTCTGATGTCCCCACATAATCTTTGAGATCATCCATGTTTTCATCAACATTCCTAATGAACGTCTCATTTTCATCATTTGTCATTGCCATCTGTAGAATCTTTGTTGGAACTTTCTTGAAATGTCATGGAACTTCCAATTCACCCACCAAAAATGTCATGCACCGACCCCACATAGTGAGTAGTGAATGGGGCCAACTTTGAAATTACTTCAATATGTAACTGTATGCGTCGAAATTTGACATGGTTAGACTAGACACATGCCTTGACAGTATGGGAGGGTTTCAAGACTCAAGGATGTATGATGTCCCCACATAATATTTGAGATCATCCACATTCGCATCAACGTTCAACGTGCACGTCTCATTGTCATCATTCGTCATTCCCTTCTATAGAATCGTTGTCAGAACTATCTTGAAATTTGACATGGAACTTCCAATACACCCATCACAAATTTATTCCACTGAACCTGCACAGTGAGAAGTGAATGGGGCCAACTTTGAATTTTTTTCAATCCGTTCCCATATGCATTGAAATTTGACATGGTTAGACTAGATATTTTCCTTGATGGTATGGGAGGGTTTCAAGACTTATGTATGTTTTATGTCCTCGCATAATATTTGAGATCGTCCATGTTTGCATCAATGTTCAATATAATGGATGTCTCATTGTCATCATTCATTATTTCCATCTATAGAATATTTGTCAGAACTCTCTTGAAATGTCATGGCACTTCCAATACACCCATCCCCAATGTCATTTTGCATTGACCTCACACAGTGAGCAGTGAATGGGGCCAACATTGAAATTTCTTCAAACTGTACATGTATGCATCGAAATTCGACATGGTTAGACTAGACACATGCCTTGACAGTATGGGAGGGTTTCAAGACTCAAGGATGTATGATGTCCCCACATAATCTTTGAGATCATCCATGTTTGCATCAACTTTCATAATTGATGTCTCATTGTCATCATTCATCATTTCCATATGTAGAATCTTTGTTGGAACTCTCTTGAAATGTCATTGAACTTCTAATTCATCCACCACAAATGTCATGCACCGACCCCACATAGTTATCAGTGAATGGGGCCAATGTTGAAATTTCTTCAATATGTTCCTCTATGCGTCAAAATTCGACATGGTTAGACTAGACACATGCCTTGACAGTATGGGAGGGTTTCAAGACTCAAGGATGTATGATGTCCCCACATAATCTTTGAGATCGTCCATGTTTGCATCAACATTCATAATGGATGTCTCATTATCATCATTTGTTGTTTCCATCTGTATAATATTTGTTGGAACTCTCTTGTAATTTCATGGAACTTCCAATGCACCCATCACAAATCTCATCTTGCATCAACCTCACACAATGAGAAGTGAATGGGGCCAACGTTGAAAATTATTCAAACTGTGACTGTATGCGTCGAAATTCGACATGGTTAGACTAGACACATGCCTTGATGGTATGGGAGGGTTTTCAAGACTCAAGAAGGGTTTTAAAATTCCACATATGCATCAACGTTCATCATAAACGTCTCATTTTCAATGTTCTCCATTCCCTTCTATAGAATCGTTGTCAAAACTATCTTGAAATTTGACATGGAATTCCAATACACCCATCACAAATGTCATGCACCAACCCCCCATAGTGAGTAGTGAATGGGGCCAACGTTGAAATTTCTTCAATATGTGCCTGTATGCGTTGAAATTTGACATGGTTAGATTAAACACATGCCTTGACGATATGGGAGGGTTTCGAGACTTAAGGATGTATATTGATGTCCCCACATAATCTTTGAGATCATCCGCATTTGAATCAACGTTCATCATGTACGTCTCATTGTCATCATTCGTCATTCCCTTGTATAGAATCGTTGTCGAAACTATCTTGAAATTTGACATGGAATTTCCAATATTACACCCATCACAAATGGCATGCACCAACCCCACATAGTTAGTAGTGAATGGGGCCAAGATTGAAATTTATTCAATCTGTGCCTATATGTGTCCAAATTTGACATGGTTAGATTAGACACATGCCTTGATGGTATGGGAGGGTTTCAATACTCAAGTATGTCTGATTTCCCCACACAATCTTCAAGATTGTCCATGTTTGCATTAACGTTCATTGTCATCATTAGTCAAACCCTTCTATAGTTTTTTTTTCATAACTCTCTTTAAATGTCTTGGAACTTCCAACATGCCCATCACCAATGTCATCCACCAACCTCGCACAGTGAACAGTGAATGGGGCCAATGTTGAATTTTCTTCAAAATGTGACTATATGCGTTGTAATTTTACATGTTTACACTAGGCGCATGCCTTAATGGTATGGGAGGTTTTTAAGACTTATGGACATATTTCTCTTCATCATTTCCATCATCATGTTTTTCATTTCCATCATCATCATATTCATCATGACCCGATTTCTCCATCCATGCCAACAAAGATCAAACCTGACATACCCATCTTTACAACGAAACCTAATGATTAATAAACCATGATTCTATTAATTCGAGACATCCCAAAAGAATTGTATAGGCTCCAACATGCAAGTGGTTTAATTATTAATGGGTTAGGGATTATATCGGGTGAAGGGATTAATGACATCAATCGACCCTACATGGTTACCAGTGAATGAGGCCAACATTGAAAATTCTCTAAGATGTGCCTATATACGTCGAAATTTGACATGGTTATACTAGGCACATGTAGCTTGATGGTATGGGAGGGTTTCAAGACTCAAGGACTTCTGATGTCCCCACATAATCTTCAATATCGTCCATGTTTCGAGGGGTTAGGGATTAGATGGTATAAAGGTTAAGGTATCAGGTTTAGGCTTAGTGAAATATTTCAATTTGTTTTAAAATATAAATTAATGAATAAACTTTGGATACATTAACTAGCCTAATTGTCTGGATTTACATTGATTTACATATACGATATATTTAATTATGTTTTTTAACAATTTCCAATAAATGACCACTAACCATGCTAACTCTTACATAAGTAATACTATTTTTTTTTGCCAACAATTCATAGAAAATATTGAACACTTTAAGGATATTGCCAAAATTAATTTGTATCGTCAAAAATCATACTGAAGCATTTCATGAAAGTTTGGGCCATAATAATCAACGTCATTTTAAAAAATGGATTACAAATAATTTTGAAAATTTAGAATTATTGGTCATTAACATTATTGTCTGCAGCAATGTCATCCAGTTTATCATTGTCAATGTTCATCTATTCTTTCAAGTATTTAATATTATCATCATCCTCTTCTTGATCTGCATCATCTTCATCATCATTGAAATTTGACTGTAGACCATCTATATTGTTACCAGATGTATAATTTGTATAATCATTTTCTATACCATCCATATTGTTGTATTCCATAAAATCATCTAACTCTGGATTGTTGTCTTCTTGTGCCTGAACATAACCATCTTCAACATCATCATGGATGTTAATTTCTTCGATGTTCTCTAATCCATCTCTCTCATTTTGTTGGACATCATTGTTGTGCTCAATATCCACTAATGCATCGTCAAACACATGCCTTAATCTTGGATCATAATGTATGACAAATATCCATTTCAGGTCCAAAATATCTTCATAGAAAAATACCTGCACATGAACGACATACATATATTAGAAATATCTTATAACACTTTTATTTATTAATAAACACATATATTATTGCAAAAAACTATGAATCAATAGATTTATGATCACTATTGCTTCTTATTTGAGTTAAAGAAATACCTGCTCACAATGAATTGGTAGAACATAAGGCTCCTTATCCTCCGGTAGGAACCTCGAGGAATCTATAGAAAACAATCCACTATGGGTATCATGTCTTTGTGTCCTCTCAAATGCTTCATACCATCTAAACTTAAAAATACAACATTTAAAAGAGCGATAATCCAACTCAATAGTTTCTTGGATTTTTCCAACATATTGTAGATTCCCTTCAATAATATTCTTATCTTTTGAGCTTGCTCACTGGATTGCTTGAAATCAACCATGATGCCACAATCAAAGGATCGTCTCTTTACATCTACACTTTCTACACGATAATGTTGTCCATATGCCCACATTGCAGGATATTTCCTCGCCTATGAAAGACCATTTATTTCGGTGAAATCAAATATAATGACGAATATTAAAATAGTTAATAGTGTCAAAACTGCAAGGAAACAACATTTTATAAAAGTCCAATTGTACCTTTCTTTCACATCCTCTACACATGTTGATTTCATCTTCTGTTATGTTTGAATATATACATGCATCTTCTATTTGATTTTGAATTTGTTCAGTAACCCATTCTAGAGTGCCATCTTTGCCCCATTCCCCAAGCAGATCACTGGGAAGTGGAGTGTTTCTTGGGTTGGATCTCTTAAACTGTCTCCTTGCTTCTAACACTTCTTCTCTCTTTTTATCATACAAATCAATCCATTTGTTCATAAATCCCATGTGGTACATAATGAACTTGTTGAGTA
>ML801758.1:233362-259988 GCA_009831015.1 Picea engelmannii
AACTGAAATTTCGTTGTAGTAATAAATAATATCCAAGTTTTGCTAGGGTCAGTGGGTGTGAGTATGGGAAGCCATTTTTTCAGGATATTGATGGGACACATAATGTCACATCATGCAACATCACATGATGAATTTTGGCATCACTTACATCTACGTTTTTCCCATTTGGAGTACAATCACACACATGGACAAGGATTTTAAGACTTTGTCTTGTGAAATTAGACTTGGCATCACTAGATACACATTTTGGTCAGTTTGTGCAAAACTCCCAGTTTAGGTACTTACCTACACCTAATGTGTAGGAAAATCCTTCCCATACATTTTCCCACGTGCACCTTGAGTGTAGGAAACTTGTATATGACATTTTGGATGAGTGGTGTGTGTGAGTTACTTGAAGGTGTGAGCCCAAAAGCACTGAAGCACGTGGTGAGAATATCTCTAACTAGTTTCCTTGAATAATGAAGAAAATTGATCGAAATAATTACAAGTGTTGTGCCCTACCTTGTATTGAATAAAAGTGAATTGAATATGGATAAGGTAAAATAAGATATGATAATTTTATTATTCAACAAATGACCATGAATAGGTCGAAGGGACTACTAGGTACATCATAATCAATCCACAAGTGGGAGTGCAAATGCAACACCTATGAAAGTAGATATAATCTATGAGATCTAAGACCTATGAACTAACTAAAGTCTATCATCCAATAAGGAGATATAAAGAAGAAAGCGGTCTAGTTAAGAGCTCGAGAACTTGGAAGAATGTCTCAATTGAAGATGTTTCGGGAGGGTGCTTATGGTCTCATCCAATAAATATTGGAAGCAATCATTTATCCCATTTGCATTAGAGGAACTACATTTCCATTGTTATGATGCTACATTATGGAGAGATTTTTTCTTCCATTTATCCCATTTCCGTTTAGGCCCAAAATGGACACGTTTTGACCAAATTTAGGCCCATTCCCTGGTGTTTTTTGTGCCCACTAAGGCGCCCATAATTGATTACATTAAGGGGATAAATCGACGCTAAACTAGGCGTTGTTGGTGCCCAATTTAGCGCCGACTGATATGTAGACATTAAAAAAAATGAAAATACCCGCGGGCAAGTGGATGAATATGCCCACTGATATGTAAAACCTAAAAAACACATATATCCGCAGGCAAGGGGACGAATTTGACATTTTGGAGGGGAAGAAATACAAAAAAAACGAATTGGGAGTTTGCTATGGCGAATGGAGAAAGATTGTGACCTGTCCAACTGAATTCCCTTCTACATTTCAACTCCAACACGATTTGATTGTTTTCCAGGGTGATTGGAGATAGAGCGTGACAGTTCAAGTGAATTTCTTGCTGCATTTCGACTCCAACACATTTTGGGTGTTTCTTAGGGAGACTCCAACATGATTTAGGTGTTTCCTAGGGCGAAGGGAGACTCGGTGTGAGCATACCAACTAATTTTCAAACTAGATTTGGACTCCAACACAATTTGGGTGTTTCTTAGAGCAAACAGAGATAGGGTAAGACCAGCGCACGATTTGGAGGTTTCCTAAGGGGGAACTGAGATTTTCAGGTAAAACAATTATCAAAATTCACAATTCAACCTCTTTACATATAAATTTCCTCATATTTTATGGTCTATCTAAGTTTGAAATTTTCTTATCCTTGTTAAGATAGGAAAAAAAAGACCAGGAAGAAGAGAGAAGAAATAAGCACCTTAAAAAATCGTCACAAAGTCCACTTGCCCAAATCCTGACAAAATAGATTTGCCTTAGCTTGATTAAATGTCAAGTAGAGGGAAGGAAACAAATTCTATCCATAATGAGGTAAGTACTTCTCAATTTATAAATTTTTAATTGTCTCATTTTTTTTTTATTGAAAATTTTAACACAAAAAAATTATTTTATATATCTAGGGACATGAGACTGACCAGGAGAAAGATGCATTGGCTTCGATATTCGGGATAGAGGCCATAAAAAAAACTTGATGGTGTAGACTTGAAAACGCTTTCAAAATACATAGAAAAACGATCCACTAAGACCCCTAAGACATTGCAAGCAAATCAACCCTGTGAAAGGGAATCAATTGATTCCCCAACCACTCTTGGATCGATTAGAAAATCAAGGAGGAAATCATATACGATGACCTCTAAGAATATGGAACAGAGATCGAAGACCTCCAATGTCGAAGCCACTCCTGGGATCCAAACTTTGTCCACCACACCATGTTTTGGAACTTGCATTGGGAACTATGATACACGAATAGAATATGACATGGTTTCAGGTGAAATCAGAATGTTAGATGCCAGGAAGGTTTTTTTGAACAGGTTGAAGGAATCATGCCTTCAATGGTTCAAAAACCATCTCTATTTTCCTTTCTCAAATATACCAATGCACCTGCATAAAGCTGTAATTCATGACATGGAGTCTGAATTTGGCATAGGTTGGTCAGTAAAAAAGGTGAAAAGACAAATGTCTCAAAATTGCAAGAGATTTAGGTGCAATCAAACAAAGAAGATAAAAAAACTCCCGCTCGAGCTAAGGCTAAAAAAAAGGCCAATTGATGTAAGTATAAACGTATGGAAAGAACTTGTCAAATCATATGAGAAGTCAGATGCACGGAGGAAGTTTGGTGAGGAGAGTATCTAGGTATTTCAATTTGCTCAAAATATTATATCAAATTTCTTAAACAATTTTTATATTTTATTTGTGCATAGTTCAATTGACTTACTTTATGTTTCAGGACAAAGCCTCCAAAGCTAGGCTTGCAAAAATCCAAGCCACGCATTATAGTGGCCAAAAAGGTTTACAAGCCTTGATCTGCACCTTTGTAAGTATATTTATTATGTGAAATGTTTTTTCTTTTATTATTTCCTAGAAAAAGTAAATGATTACATATTTATTAGTTTAACTAGTCCATGTGCCATGTTTTGACAGGAAGACAAATATGGTCGGAATCCAACTCATTTCGAAAAAGAAATGTTACAAAATAAAAAAGTGGACCGACTTTGCAATATGGATGGAGAACGAGGTATCAATAGTACTGAAGGATCCTTTGCCTTGTTTTTTCCCTAGTTTTTGTCAATGGCTCCCCGTTTGGGCATCCTTGTCCTTTATTTCTTTTGAATATTATGAACTTGTGGAATGTTCCTTGCAATTTATGGAGTTTGGAAATACTAGCCTTTATTTTGTCGCTCCTGATAACAAACACAGTTTGCCTAGCAGGGCTTTGCCACTTTTGTTTAATTTATTTATATTTTCCTACTATTTGGATAAGTTGGATTCTCATCCAACATTCATAGGGCCTTGTTTCCCTTGGACCTTCTCTAACATAATTGTTTTTCACTAATAGATGGGTGATAACTTCATCATCCATCTTACAAAGTGAGCACATGCCAGGCCCTTGGTTACTTCTCCTTTGCAAATGATCTCAAAGAAATAACTTGTCTCTCAACAATAGCCACATATAAACATGTGTCTTCATAGGAGCTCTAATATTCCAAAGGGGCTTCCACCACAATGATTTTGTCTTGTTATGCACTACATAACATAGTATTGTACCATAGCTTTGCAATCTATTATCTTAGAATARGATTCTTGGACCAAACCAAACTATATTTCTCATCCCTAATCCTTACATGAATATGAGATAAAGTTCCACATAACATTTCCATTGTGCTAAATTCTCTCTTGCAAATCCCAAGAATACCAATACCAATACCATACCAATAGCAATAGCAATAGCAATAGCAATACCATACCATTGCATACCAATATCATAACATTGCATACCAATACCAATACCAATACCAATACCATTGCATACCATTGCATGGTAATGATATGCATTGGCAATGATATGCATACCAATGCCATACCAATACCAATACCATACCAATATCAATACCATACTATATGATACCAATACCAATACCATACTAATATCAATACCATACAAATACCAATACCATACAATACCATACCATACCAATACCAATACCAATACCATACTATACCAATACCAATACCATACTATACCATGCCATACCAATACCAATACCAATCCCATACCATACCAATACCAATACCATACCAATCCATACCATTTCATATCAATATCAATACCATTGCATACCATTGCATACCAATACCAATACCTTTGCATACCATTGCATACCAATACCAATACCTTTGCATACCATTGCATGACAAAGGTATGCATTAGAAATGATGTGCATACCAATGCCACACCAATACCAATACCATACCAATATCAATATTGGTATGGTATGCATACCAATATTGGCAATGATATGCATACCAATACCAATACAATACCATACAATACCAATACCATAGCCAAAAACGCCCGACAGAGTGATCTTGAAAATCAACCTCATCTTCAGAAATTGCGTTATGCCTCATTGACCAAAACCTTAGTGCGAAGATACTCCAACAAATGGTTTTCCGGTAGACAGAATGATAGCGTAGGGGCCCCACTAGCTGAAAAATGGTGCTCTTAATCCAATGCAACTGACGATTCATGCATCTAAGTCCCGGTTTGAGTTTTATCGCGAGTTTCAACTCGCTTCCTCAATCCATTTAGAGACATGTGATCAATTTGGTCCAGGGGCATAAAATCCAAACCGAGTAGCATAAAAGACTTCCTTAAGCTCCGAAAAGTCTGTTTGGCCAAGGCCCACATGACTACACTAGCAAAAAAGACCCGACACAGTGTTATTGAAAATCAACCTCTTCTTCAAAAATTGCACAATACCTCATTGACCAAAACCCTAGTGTTAGAGATACTCCAACAAATGGTTTTCCGGTCGAAGGAATGATAGAGAAAGAGCCCCAGTAGCTGAAACCCAGTGGTACGGATCCAATGCAACTAACGGTTCGTGCATCCGAATCTCGGTTTGAGTTTTATTGATAGTTGCAACTCGCCTCCTCAGGCCATTCAAGGACATGTGGCCAATTTGGTCTAGGGGCATAAAATCTAAATCGAGCAGCATAATGGAGTTTTGTAAGCTCCTGCAATTCTGTTTGGCCAATTCCCATGCAACTACACTAGCAAAAAATGCTCGACAGAGTGTTCTTGAAAATTGAACTCATCTTCAGAAATTGCACTATGCCTCGTTGACCAAAACCATAGTGCCGGAGATACTACAACAAATGGTTTTTCTGTCGACGAAATGATAGCGTAGGGGCCACACTAGCTGAAACCCAATGCTCTTAATCCAATGCAACTAATGGTTCATGCATATGAGTCCCTGTTTGATTTTTGTCGAGAGTTGCAACTCGCCTCCTCAAGCCATTTAAGGACATGTGGTCAATTTGGTCTGGGGGCATAAAATCCAAACCGAGTAGCATAACGAACTTCCATAAGCTCCTGCAAGTCTATTTGGCCAAGGACCACGTGACTACACTAGCCAAAAAGACTCGACACAGTATTCTTGAAAATTGACATCCTCTTCAGAAATTGCACTATGCCTCATTGACCAAAATGCTAGTGTTGGAGATACTTCAACAAATTGTTTTTCGGTCGATGAAATGATAGGGTAGGAGCCTCAATAGTTGAAACTAGGTACTTTAGATCCAATGCAACTGACGGTTCATGCATCTGAGTCCTGATTTGAGTTTTATCGATAGTTGCAACTCGCCTCCTCAAGCCATTCAAGGACATGTGGCCAATTTGATCCGAGGGCATAAAATCCAAATCGAGCAGCATAACAGAGTTCTGTAAGCTCCCACAAGTCTGTTTGGAAAAGTTCCATGCAACTGCACTAGCCAAAAATGTCGGCATAGTGATCATGAAAATCGACCTCATCTTCAGAAATTGCACTATGCCTCATTGACCAAAACCCTAGTGTCGGAGATACTCCAACAAATAGTTTTTCGATCGACGGAATGATAGCATAGGGGCCCCACTAGCTGAAAAATGGTGCTCTTAATCCAATGCAACTGACGATTAATGCATCAGAGTCCCAGTTTGAGTTTTATCGCGAGTTTCAACTCACCTCCTCAAGCCATTTAGAGACATGTGGTCAATTTGGTCCAGGGGCATAAAATCCAAACCGAGTAGCATAACAGACTTCCTTAAGCAACGACAAGTCTGTTTGGCCAAGGCCCACGTGACTACACTAGCCAAAAAGACCCGACATAGTGTTCTTGAAAATTGACTTCCTCTTCAGAAATTACACAATGCCTCATTGACCAAAACCCTAGTGTTGGAGATACTCCAACAAATGGTTTTTCGGTCGAAGGAATGATAGAGTAAGAGCCCTAATAGTTGAAACCTACTGCTACGGATCCAATGCAACTAACGGTTCATGCATTTGAGTCTCGATTTGAGTTTTATTGATAGTTGTAACTCACCTCCTCAGGCCATTCAAGGACATGTGGCCAATATGGTCCAAGGGCATAAAATCCAAACCAAGCAGCATAATGGAGTTTCGTAAGCTCCCGCAAGTCTGTTTGACCAATTCCCATGCGACCACACTAGCAAAAAATGCTCGACAGAGTGCTCTTGAAAATCGAATTCATCTTCAGAAATTGCACTATGCCTCGTTGACCAAAACCCTAGTGCCGGAGATACTACAACAAATGGTTTTTCAGTTGACGGAATGATAGCATAGGGGTCCCACTAGCTGAAACCCAGTGCTCTTAATCCAATGCAACTGACGGTTCATGCATATGAGTCCCGGTTTGATTTTTATCGAGAGTTGCAACTTGCCTCCTCAAGCCATTTAAGGACATGTGGTCAATTTGGTCCGGGGGCATAAAATCCAAATAGAGTAGCATAAAAAACTTCCATAAGCTCTTGCAAGTCTATTTGGCCAAGGAACACGTGACTACACTAGCCAAAAAGACCTGACACAGTGTTCTTGAAAATCGACCTCCTCTTCAGAAATTGCACTATGCCTCATTGACCAAAACCCTAGTGTTGAAGATACTCCAACAAATTGTTTTTCGGTTGACATAATGATAGGGTAGGAGCCCCAATAGATGAAACTAGGTACTCTGGATCCAATGCAACTGATGGTCCATGCATCCGAGTCCTGGATTGAGTTTTATCGATAGTTGTAACTCGCCTCCTCAAGCCATTCAAGGACATGTGGCCAATTTGGTCGGACGACATAAAATCCAAATCGAACAGCATAACAGAGTTTTGTAAGCTCCCACAAGTCTGTTTGGACAAGTTCCATGCAACTGCACTCGCCAAAAATGTTAGCATAGTGTTCTTGAAAATCGACCTCATCTTTAAAAATTGCACTATGCCTCATTGACCAAAACCCTAGTGCCAGAGATACTCCAACAAATGGTGTTCCGGTCGATGGAATGATAACGTAGGGGTCCCACTGGGTGAAAAATGGTGCTCTTAATCCAATGCAACTGACGATTCATGTATCTGAGTCTCGGTTTGAGTTTTATCGCGAGTTTCAACTCGCCTCTTCAAGCCATTTAGAGACATGTGATCAATTTGGTCCAAGGGCATAAAATCCAAACCGAGTAGCGTAACATACTTCCTTAAGCTTCGACAAGTCTGTTTGGCCAAGGCCCACATGACTACACTAGCCAAAAAGACCCGACACAATGTTCTTGAAAATCGACCTCCTCTTCAGAAATTGCACAATGCCTCATTAACCAAAACCCTAGTGTTGGAGATACTCCAATAAATTGTTTTCCGATCGAAGGAATGATAGAGTAAGAGCCCCAATAGCTGAAACCCAGTGCTACGGATCCAATGCAATTGACGGTTCGTGCATCCGAGTCTCGATTTGAGTTTTATTGATAGTTTCAACTCGCCTCTTGAGGCCATTCAAGGACATGTGGCCAATTTGGTCCAGGGGCATAAAATTCAAACCGAGTAGCATAATGGAGTTTCGTAAGCTCCCACAAGTATGTTTGGCCAATTTCCATGAGACTACACTAGCAAAAAATGCTCGACAGAGTGTTCTTGAAAATAGAACTCATCTTCAGAAATTGCACTATGCCTCGTTGACCAAAACCCTAGTGCTGGAGATACTGCAACAAATGGTTTTTTGGTCGACAAAATGATAGCATAGGGGCCCCACTAGCTGAAACCCAGTGCTCTTAATCCAATGAAACTGATGGTTCATGCATATGAGTCCCGGTTTGATTTTATCAAGAGTTGCAACTCGCCTTCTCAAGCCATTTAAGGACATGTGGTCAATTTGGTCCGGGGGCATAAAATCCAAACAAAGTAGCATAACGAACTTCCATAAGCTTCTGCAAGTCTATTTGGCCAAGGACCATGTGACTACACTGGCCAAAAAGACTTGACATAGTGTTCTTGAAAATCGACCTCCTCTTCAGAAATTGCACTATGCCTCATTGACCAGAACCCTAGTGTTGGAGATACTCCAACAAATTGTTTTTCGATCGACGGAATGATAGGGTAGGAGCCCCAATAGTTGAAACCAGGTACTCCGGATCCAATGCAAATGACGGTTCATGCATCCGAGTCTCAGTTTGAGTTTTATGCCTAGTTGTAAGTCGCATCCTAAACAATTTTGGGGACTCTTGGCCAATTCCTCCTCATGGCATAAAAGACTAACGGAGCAACATTTTTGAGTTCTGTGAGGTGTTGTAAGCTTATTTAGGCATGGAACAGGTGACCACATTATCCATCCGCTCCCGAGAGACGATTTCATAAATTGGACCCCTTAATCCAAATGTTGCATTGCTTCAAACTGAGCAAAACACTAGTTCTTGAAATCAATGAGTAAAACAACTTTCGAGGCTTGACAACCGGGAGTGAGGGGTGTTATAGCTGAAATCCTATCTTAGTAATCCATCGGAGTCGACGGTTCCTCAATCAGAGTCTTGATTTATTTTTTATGCCCAGTTGCAAGTCGCATCCCAAACAATTTCAGGGACTCTTGGCCAATTCCTCCTTAGGGCATAAAAACCTAACGGAGCAGCATTTTTAAGTTCCGTGAGATGATGCAAGCTTGTTTAGGCATGGACTAGGTGACCAAATTATCGATCTACTCACGAGGGATAGTTTCATAAATTGGACCCCTTAATCCAAATGTTGCATTGCTTCAAACTGAGCAAAACACTAATTCGTGAAATCAATGAGTAAAGCAACTTCTGAGGCACGACACCCGAGAGTGAGGGGTGCTCTAGCTGAAATCATATCCTAGTAATCCATCGAAGTCGACGATTCCTCAATCCGAGTCTCAGTTTTCTTTTTATGGCCAGTTGCAAGTGGCATCCCAAACCATTTCGGGGACTCTTGTCCAATTCCTCCTCAGGGCATAAAAACCTAACGGAGCAACATTTTTGAGTTCCGTGAGATGCTGCAATCTTGTTTAGGCATGGACTATGTGACCACATTGTCCATCCACTCCTGAGGCATGGTTTTATATATTGGACCCCTAAATTTAAATGTTGCATTACTTCTTACTAAGCAAAACCCTAGCTCTCAAAATCGATGAAAAAAACAACTTACGAGGGATTGGACCCAGGAGTGAGGGGTTCTCTAGCTGAAATCTTATGCCAAAAATCCAACGGAGACAACGGTTCCTCAATCTGAGTCTTGGTTTTCATTATATACCGAGTTGCAAGTCGCATCCCAAACCATTTCGGGGACTCTTGGCCAAATTCTCCTCAGGGCATAAAAACCTAACAGAGCAACATTTTTGAGTTTCGTGAGATGCTGCAAGCTTGTTTAGGCATGGAATAGGTGACCACATTATCCATCTGCTCACAAGGGACGGTTTCATAAATTGGACCCCTTAATCCAAATGTTGCATTGCTTCAAACTAAGTAAAACACTAATTCACGAAATCAACGAGTAAAACAAATTCTGAGGCATGGCACCCGAGAGTGAGGGGTGTTATAACTAAAATCCTATCTTAGTAATCCATCGGAGTTGACGGTTCCTCAATCTGTGTCTCGGTTTTTGTTTTATGCCCAGTTCTAATTCGCATCCCAAACAATTTCAGGGACTCTTGGCCAATTCCTCCTCATGGCATAAAAACCTAATGGAGCAACATTTTTGAGTTCCGTGAGATGCTACAAGCTTGTTTAGGCATGGACCAGGTGACCACATTATCGATCTGCTCACGAGGGACGGTTTCATAAATTGGCCCCCTTAATCCAAATGTTGCATTGCTTCAAACTGAACAAAACACTAATTCGCGAAATCAATGAGTAAAACAACTTCTGAGGCATGGCACCCGGGAGTGAGGGGTGCTCTAGCTGAAATCCTATCCCAGTAATCCATCGAAGTCGACGGTTCCTCAATCTGAGTCTCGATTTTCTTTTTATGCCTAGTTGCAAGTGGCATCCCAAACCATTTCGGGGACTCTTGTCCATTTCCTCCTCAGGGTATAAAAACCTAACGGAGAAACATGTTTGAGTTCCGTGAGATGATGCAATCTTGTTTAGGCATGGACTATGTGACCACATTGTCCATCCACTCCCGAGGCACGGTTTTATAAATTGGACCCCTAAATTTAAATGTTGCATTGCTTCTTACTAAGCAAAACCATATCTCTCAAAATCGATGAAAAAAACAACTTACGAGGGATTGGACCCGGGAGTGAGGGGTGCTCTAGCTGAAATCCTATGCCAAAAATTCAGCGGAGACAACGGTTCCTCAATTTGAGTTTTTTTTTTCATTATATACCGAGTTGCAAGTCACATCCCAAACCATTTTGGTGACTCTTGGCCAATTCCTCTTCAGGGCATAAAAACCTAACGGAGCAACACTTTTGAGTTCCGTGAGATGTTGCAAGCTTGTTTAGGCATGGAATAGGTGACCATATTATCCATCCACTCATGAGGAATGGTTTCATAAATTAGACCCCTTAATCCAAATGTTGCATTGCTTCAAACTGAGCAAAACACTAATTCGCGAAATCAATGAGTAAAGCAACTTCCGAGGCTTGGCACCCGAGAGTGAGGGGTGCTCTAGCTGAAATCCTATCCCAGTAATCCATCGAAGTCGACGGTTCCTCAATCTGAATCTCGGTTTTCTTTTTATGCCCAGTTGCAAGTGGCATCCCAAACCATTTCGGGACTCTTGTCCAATTCCTCCTCAGGGCATAAAAACCTAATAGAGCAACATTTTTGAGTTCTGCGAGATGCTTCAATCTTGTTTAGGCATGGACTATGTGACCACATTGTCCATCCGCTCCCGAGACATGGTTTTATAAATTGGACCCCTAAATTTAAATGTTGCATTGCTTCTTATTGAGAAAAACCCTAGATCTCAAAATCGATGAAAAAAACAACTTACGAGGGATTGGACCCAGGAGTGAGGGGTGATCTAGTTGAAATCCTATGCCAAAAATCCAATGGAGACAACGGTTCCTCAATCTGAGTCTTGGTTTTCGTTATATACCGAGTTGCAAGTCGCATCCCAAACCATTTCGGGGACTCTTGGCCAATTCCTCCTCAGGGCATAAAAACCTAACGGAGCAACATTTTTGAGTTCCATGAGATGTTGCAAGCTTGTTTAGGCATGGAATAGGTGACCACATTATCCATCCGCTCATGAAGGACGGTTTCATAAATTGGACCCCTTAATCCAAATGCTGCATTGCTTCAAACTGAGAAAAACACTAATTCTTGAAATCAATGAATAAAACAACTTCTGAGGCATGGCACCCGAGAGTGATGGGTGCTCTAGCTGAAATCCTATCCTAGTAATCAATCAAAGTCGACAGTTCCTCAATCCGAGTCTCGGTTTTCTTTTTATGCCCAGTTGCAAGTGGCATCCCAAACCATTTCGGGGACTCTTGTCCAATTCCTCCTCAGGGCATAAAAACCTAACAAAGCAACATTTTTGAGTTCTGTGAGATGTTGCAATCTTGTTTAGGCATGGACTTTGTGACCACATTTTCCATCCGCTTCCGAGGCATGGTTTTATAAATTGGATCCCTAAATCCAAATGTTGCATTGCTTCTTACTGAGAAAAACCCTAGTTCTCAAAATCGATGAAAAAAACAACTTCCGAGGGATTGGACTCGGGAGTGAGGTGTGCTCTAGCTGAAATCCTATGCTAGGAATCCAATGGAGATGACGGTTCCTCAATTCAAGTCTCGATTTATGTTTTATGCCCAGTTTCAAGTCGCATCCAAACCATTTCGGGGACTCTTGGCCAATTTGTCCTCATGGCATAAAAACCTAATAGAGCAACATTTTTGAGTTTTGCGAGATGTTGCAAGCTTGTTTAGGCATGGACTAGGTGACAACATTATCGATCTTCTCACGAGGGACGGTTTCATAAATTGGACCCCTTAATCCAAATGTTGCATTGCTTCAAACTGAGCAAAACACTAATTCGCGAAATCAATGAGTAAAGCAACTTCCGAGGCATGGTACCTGAGAGTGAGGGGTGCTCTAGCTGAAATCCTATCCCAGTAATACATCGAAGTCGACGGTTCCTCAATTCGAGTCTCGTTTTTCTTTTTATGCCCAATTCCAAGTGGCATCCCAAACCATTTCGGGGACTCTCGCCCAATTCCTCCTCAGGGCAGAAAAACCTAACGGAGCAACATTTTTGAGTTCCATGAGATGCTGCAATCTTGTTTAGGCATGGACTATGTGACCACATTGTCTATCCACTCCCGAGGCATGGTTTTATATATTGGACCCCTAAATTTAAATGTTGCATTGCTTCTTATTGAGCAAAACCCTAGCTCTCAAAATCGATGAAAAAAACAATTTACGAGGGATTGGACCCGGGAGTGAGGGGTGCTCTAGCTGAAATCCTATGCCAAAAATCCAACAGAGACAACGGTTCCTCAATCTGAGTCTTGGTTTTCGTTATATACCGAGTTGCAAGTTGCATCCCAAACCATTTCGGGGACTCTTGGCCAAATTCTCCTCAGGGCATAAAAACCTAACAGAGCAACATTTTTGAGTTCCGTGAGATGCTACAAGCTTGTTTAGGCATGGAATAGGTGACCACATTATCCATCCGCTCACAAGGGACGGTTTCATAAATTGGACCCCTTAATCCAAATGTTGCATTGCTTCAAACTAAGCAAAACACTAATTCACGAAATCAACGAGTAAAGCAAAATCCGAGGCATGGCACCCGAGAGTGAGGGGTGCTCTAGCTGAAATCCCATCCCAGTAATCCATCGAAGTTGACGGTTCCTCAATCCAAGTCTCGGTTTTCTTTTTATGCCCAGTTGCAAGTGACATCCCAAACCATTTTGACGACTCTTGTCCAATTCCTCCTCAGGGCATAAAAACCTAACGGAGCAACATTTTTGAGTTCCGTGAGATGCTTCAATCTTGTTTAGGCATGGACTATGTGACCACATTGTCCATCCGCTCCCGAGGCATGGTTTTATAAATTGGACCCCTAAATCTAAATGTTGCATTGCTTCTTATTGAGAAAAACCCTGGCTCTCAAAATCGATGAGAAAAACAACTTATGAGGGATTGGACCTGGGAGTGAGGGGTGCTCTAGCTAAAATCCTATGCCAAAAATCCAACGGAGACAACCGTTCCTCAATCTGAGTTTTGGTTTTCGTTATAGACCGAGTTGCTAGTCGCATCCCAAACCATTTTGGGGACTGTTGGCCAATTCCTCCTCGGGGCATAAAAACCTAACAAAGCAACATTTTTGAGTTTCATGAGATGCTGCAAGCTTGCTTAGGCATGGAATATGTGACCACATTATCCATCCACTCACGAGGGACGGTTTCATAAATTGGACCCCTTAATCCAAATGCTGCATTGCTTCAAACTGAGAAAAACACTAATTCTCGAAATCAATGAGTAAAGCAACTTCTGAGGCATGGCACCCGAGAGTGATGGGTTATCTAGCTGAAATCCTATCCCAGTAATCAATCAAAGTCGACGGTTCTTCAATCCGAGTCTCGGTTTTCTTTTTATGCCCAGTTGCAAGTGGCATCCCAAACCATTTCGGGGACTCTTGTCCAATTCCTCCTCAGGGCATAAAATCCTAACAGAGTAACATTTTTGAGTTCCGTGAGATGCTGCAATCTTGTTTAGGCATGGAATTTATGACCACATTGTCCATTCACTCCCGAGGCATGGTTTTATAAAATGGACCCCTATATCCAAATGTTGCATTGCTTCTTACTGAGAAAAACCCTAGTTCTCAAAATCGATGAAAAAAGCAACTTCTGAGGGATTGGACCCAAGAGTGAGGGGTGCTCTAGCTGAAATCCTATGCTAGGAATCCAACAGAGATGATGGTTCCTCAATCCAAGTCTTGGTTTTCGTTTTATGCCCAGTTGCAAGTCGCATCCCAAACCATTTCGGGGACTCTTGGCCAATTCCTCCTCAGGGCATAAAAACCTAACAGAGCAACATTTTTGAGTTTTGTGAGATGTTGCAAGCTTGTTTAGGCATGGACTAGGTGACCACATTATCGATCTGCTCACGAGGGATGGTTTCATAAATTGGACCCCTTAATCCAAATGTTGCATTGCTTCAAACTGACCCAAACACTAATTCTCGAAATCAATGAGCAAAGCAACTTCCGAGGCATGGCACACGAGAGTAAGGGGTGCTCTAGCTGAAATCCTATCCCAATAATCCATCGAAGTTAACGGTTCCTCAATCCAAGTCTCGGTTTTATTTTTATGCCTAGTTGCAAGTCGCATCCCAAACCATTTTGGGGACTCTTGGCCAATTCCTCCTCAGGGAATAAAAACCTTAAGTCACGACATGACATAGCATGGCAAGGCAAGGCAAGGCATGATATGGAAAGACAAGGCATGGAAAGTGAATGCAAGGCATGGTATGGAGGCCCTGGAGGGTTATGGCATGGAAAGGCATACCATAAGATAGCAAGGCATGGCATGGCAAGGCAAGGCATGGCATGGCATGGAAACACATGGAAAGGCAAGGCATGCAAAGGCAAGCCATAGCATGGCATGGCAACACATGGCAAGGCAAGGCATGCAAAGGCAAGCCATGGCATGAAGGTAAGGAAAGACAATACACCTTGACACCTTTTATTATATTTTTGTCATAATTTTCAACCCTTTAGGGCTTGATGTATTGAATTTTTTCTTTCGAAGGATTGACATTTGGATGTAGTCTAGTTGAATGGGTATCGAGAGCATCTTCAAAATTACCTATAAACTAGTTAATTCTCAAAGGACCTTTGAAGCATATTACAATGGGCCAAAATGTCCTAGAAAAATATTCATTTCTGAAATACAAGAGAAGAATATATATAGACCAATTAACTCTCAAAGGTTTTTTATAGGCAAACATAATCATATATAGCACACAATGGAGAGGGTTGGGACTTACAGTTATGTAATAGAATTTTCAATTGATAGTTAAAATGTATAACACATTTTTTTACGATCTTTACTAACGTTTATTGGAATTGTTAAATGTTTTACAACATTGAAATGACTTCTTATTTGTAACTTATTTGAAATTTTATTATGGTATGTGCACTTTGATATGATGTAATATGATTATAGTTTCGTTTCATATGTTGTAATATTAGAAATATAACACAAAAAATACATATTGCATGAAATAAATAATAACTTTTCATTTTGAATGTTCTTTTTTGCAGAACACGAGTCTTCTAGAAGATCCAGTTGATCCTCATGAGATTGATCCGAATTATAATGGGTTTGATACAGACACGGGAGATGACGATGATGAGTCAAATGAAGAAGACATTGTGAATGACAACAATGATGACCACAATGATGACCACAATGATGATGACCTAGTTATTGGTAGTAGCCAGTGACATTGATCATATAGACTCCATCATTGATCATTGTTGTATATCGTTATGATGCATATGTTTATTATCATATGTATTGCTTTGTCCCGCAATACCATATTATTGAGTTTTATCATTTTGACATATATCATTTGGACATATATCATCTTAACTTACGTCGACTGTTGTCCATGTATCATTCTGACATGTTATTGATCTATTGTCATATTTGAATTTCACTTGTTGTAGTTATATATGATGATGATCTTATCATTATTAAAGATATAAATTGTTTGACATGATACTTATCTAATATTGATATATTTGACTAGTTTTAATTATAGATGATGATCATGTTATAATCATTATCTTGTTATTATATATATACTGTATGTTGTAGATTTTATTTAGATGGGGATTTAATAAGTATAATGATGTTGTTAGTTTGTATGGATGTCCAGTTCCCTAAAACTTCTTTATAAAAGCTATCATATAAAATACTTCAAATGCAATATGACTTACTCTATAATAATATAAGTTTTTTAAGATGCATGATATATTTAACTAATTAAATTGAAATAAAATAAGTTAAATTACTAAATGGAAGCTAAAAAAGACACAACATGGGTTGTTAAAATGGAAGCAAAATGTGGCTCTAAAATGGAAGTAAAACTCAACATTAAATTTGAAGCCATACTTGGAGCTATTTCTGGATCTAAGTAGGAAGCTAAATTGGTTGTTTAACAAGAAGCAAAATTGGATGCTAATTAAGAAGCAAATCCCAACACTAAAATGAAGCAAACCCTGGACCTAAAAAAGAAGCAAAACCAGACGCTAAAAAGGAAGCAAACACTGGAACTAAAAGGAAGCAAACCATGGAGCTAACAAGGAAGCAATTATGGAAGCAAAAAATGATGCAATAATGGAAGCACATCTTGGCGTTAATTTGGAAGCCAAAATAGAAGCTATTTTTGACTCTACACTAGAAGCAAAACAAGAAGCATGATTGGGAGCTAAACTAGGCGCTAAACCGTGCACTAAACTAGGAGCTAAACTAGGTGCTAAAATAGGAGCTAAACTAGGAGTTAAGCAAAGAGCTAAAATAGGAGCTAAAGTAGGCGCTAAACCAGGAGCTAAACTAGGAGCTAACCTAGAAGCTAAACCAGAAGCTAAACTAGGTGCTAAACCATGAGCTAAATTAGACACCACACATGGAGCTAAACTAGGTGCTAAAGTAGGAGCTAAACCAGGAGCTAAAGTAGGTGCTAAAGTAGGAGCTAAACTAGGAGCTACACCTAGAGCTAAAATAGGCGCTAAACCAAGAGCTAAACTAGGAGCTAAATTAGGCGCCACACCTGGAGCTAAACTAGGAGCTAAATTAGGAACTATTTTGAGTGTTATTTAGGGAGCTATATCACATTTTAGGAGCTAAACTAGGCGTGAAATTAGGCGCTAAACTAGGAGCAAAATTAGTAGCAAAACTGGGCGCTAAAAAGGGAGCAAAACTAGGCGCTAAAAAGGGAGCAAAACCTGGCGCTAAAGAGGGAGATAAATTGGGCACTAAACTAGGCGCTAAATCTGACACCCAATTGAACATGCCGTTTAACGTTGGGTTTTGCGCCCTCTCATCATCCCAATTCGTGCCCTCAAATGCACTAAAATCCGACGCTAAACTAGGCGCTAATGGCCTGTTTTGTTGTAGTGTCTCTCCACTCTTCTATTGTATATGAGATACTCTGCATCAAGTTGCTTGAATCCATACAAGGTCTTCTTCCATTTGCATACATGGGTCTCTTTTTGGTATACCTCAAAGCCTTGAGATTGATCTACATAAGCTTATTTCTCAATTTGCTTTATTAGGAAGAACAATATTTTACATATAAATTTCAATCCATGGATACTGCAAGAGGTATATCTGGTTTACTGGAACAAGTTGTCATCATAGTTTTCTCCTTCCTTCTGGAAGAACCTCTAGTTCTGAATCTAGCAATGCTTTCCATTCATAGGTATTTTTCACAATTTCTTACATACATTGTTCTTCATCACAACTTCCATTTCTTCTGCTTGATTGCTTCTAGTGGGTTCAAACCATGTTGGTAGTCTTATGATTCTCGGTATAATAACTGGTTGTTCTAGATTTTCTTTCTTTCTTGGAATCTTCATGTTCTTCCTCATGTTCCTCTTTAGCTTTTGGGTCCATGGAGTTTTCTATAGATTCCATGCCCTTCCTTCCTGAAGGTTCCAACTCTTTCCTTTCATCATAGGAACATGGATGTAGATGGACAACCAACGATACTTAAGACTTCTTTTTGAAGAAAAACTTCTTCTAGAGTCAAATTGAACATATGTTGATTATCATGGTTGCTACTTCCAATGGGGAACATGGACAGATACTTTATAATCTTTACGGATTCTTCAATGGATCATATCATTTAGGATTAGCTCCCTCTTAATCCTAGATTCATGCCTGAATGCATGCTCTTATTTTGGAATTTTTCAATCAACTCCCTCCATCTAAGAGATTCCATGCTTCTGATTGCATCCTTATTGCTTTCTGCAAAGTATCACAAGTTTTATTCTAGTTTCTTCTTAATTACCGACTTCTTTCTAGTCTAACTCCTTCTGGGTCTCTTCAAGTTTGATTCTGATTGTGGCTCATCTGGCAGTTTTTACTTATATAATAGCTTCCACAGGAATTGTCACCAAGGATTGTCAATGTACTTCATCTTTTTCATGTGCATTACTTGACTTGTAGTCATTGTAATAACAATTCTTATCCTGTTATTCTTCGATAGGAATTGTTTCACTGACCATCTTATCTTCTAAGAAATACATATGCATGATATGTACAGGAACTATGTAAACATGGTGTGTACAAGAACTATGTTATAAAAGAATAGTGTTACCTTGACTAGAAGAAGAAGTCTGTTTTATCATGCTTGGCTTTCTTTGAGGGTTCCCTTTCTTCGACAATTGTTGCTTCATATGTTTCCTTCCTTTTCTTTAACTAAGGATAGTGGTTCCTATAGTGACCATATTTTTTACAGTTGAAGCGTTGTATTTTTGACATATCCTTTTCTTGATTTGGTTTCTTCCTTAAGCCAAACTTCCTCTTATTCTTGAAATTCTTGAACTTTGTTGTGAAGGCTTGATCATCATATTTCTTTTGGGATTTCTCTTTTGCGCCAATCCTTGATTCTTCTTGTGCACAACAAGTCCAAAACTCTTCAAATGTGGGATACTCCTTTCTTGTGTTCATGCTTGAGGCAAATGCATCCCATGTCTTGGGAAGGCCATCCAGTACTATATTTACTAGTTCCTTTTTTGAAAAGATTTCTTCAATAGCTTGTAGTTGTTCTCTTAACTGAGAGATTCTTACAAAGTATGATGTTATGTTGTCATCATCATTCATTTTCATGTCACAGAGCTCATTCTTTAGACTCATCACTTGTCCAATGTTTCTGACTGAGAATAGGTTAGTTAGGGCATCGTACATATTCTTATATGAGTCAAGATGAGAGATATAGGGTATCAAGTGGTATTTTACAGAGTCCACTATGATGCTCATAACGTTGATGTCATTGTCCTTGAACTTCTCCATAATTGCAACGTTCTAAGGTTCCTTCTCTTTTCCTGCTTTAAACTGTGGTTCCATGATCTTGCCTTTCATGATATCCAACACTTTATTCTTGGCAAGGATGAGTTCAATCCTTGTTTTCCATGCTCTGAAGTTAGAAGCCCCTTTTAACTTGTTTTCTGACTTCATAGAGTAAGTCATGACTGCTTTGACTTGGTCAACCTTTTACTTTGACCAAAAACTCAAACTTGATTTCTTGGCTTGCTGAGAGTACCAGGAGGTGTGCTAGGATAGGCCATACTAGGATATCCATGAACTAGGTCAGGATCTTCACTTAAGGTGCCTCAACAAGAGGGTTAGGGTTTCATTGTTGCAACAAAATTTTGATTGCAACTACAACCGAGCAAATCCTCCCAATCTATCTTTGAGCGGTTAGACTGTCCGAAGATAGTGTGGGCCCATAACCTGTTAGAAAAATAGGTGTGCTAGTTTCACCATAGACAATATAGCATTATTGTTACCCAAACATAGGCACAAAGACCACCCCCGAGCACCTTCACCTTGACAGACAGAATAATTTCGGAAGCAATCCAATAGCCAACCAAGGTAGCACACATTTCTCCAAGGCTAGTGCACCAAGCAAGAATAACCAAAGACCAAGCAGAAAGTCCAAACCATAACCAAGAGAAAGTCCAAGCCAAAAAAAATGCCAATTGTTGTAGTTGCAGCTGCAGTTCCTCTCCAAACTTGCGCACCACTGGTCTTATGCAATTGTGAGAGTGAGAGTAACAAATGAGCTCCAATGCCCTCTATTTATATTGTTCTATCTCACTTGATTGGGTCGACTTCTCTTTCTAGAGGCTAATAACTCAATATTAAATATTCTCTTGAGACGACTTGTCTACTAGGGTACGTTTTAGGGTTTCTCTTGCTTCCCAGAATATTCTTGTCTCGTCAAAGGTTACACATGAAGGTCAATAGCTCCCGCAACTACCACAATGTCAACACATCAAGCTCACCAAAGACCTAGTTCAACATCAATGCAGAAAACACATCGAGCTACACATGCACTTCATCAGAAAGCTCATTCATGATCAAGTTATTTAAGTGCTCTTTTTCCCTACAGAAGATCAAGTTGCAGACATTTTCACAAAGTCTCTTACAAAAGCAAAGTTTTCCAAACTTCGATCTATGTTAGGAGTTCAGGAAGTTGTCATCAAGGGGGGATAGAATCTAATGTCTCCTTCCTTCTCCTATTGTGTCACTATTTTAAATCCTTCTATCCTATTCCAAGTTGTTCTTAAGGGGGGATGTTAGGATATTTAAACACTTAGGAGTTAGTTAAGATCTACTTGGTCTAATGTGTCACTAGGTAAAAGTGTGTTTCTTAGTGTGTTTCTTTAGTATGCATTAATATGCATTTGTAGTTAGGAAATCTGACGGTCACGATATGTTCCTGACATAAAGTGATCCGGTGATTCATATTCTCCTCGATCTTAATGACCATTGATTTGTGGCTTAACACTCAATTGGTCCATGATCTCTATTTAAAGATCATGGAGGGTCATTTGTCAATGATCGATTGTGACAAACTCTCTTGTAAAATCTCTTTGCAATATTTTCTTTTGCATTAATAAAATGCTCCAACTGGTCACGTTGGTTGGGGCCATGGATGTTTCCCTATAGGGGTTTTACCACATCAAAACATCGGTGTGTTGTTCTTTGATCTGGTTGTGTGAGTGGTTACTGAAGGTGTTCATCCTATGTTGGAATACCTGTGTTGTCGAACACATTTCATCTATATTCTTTTCAGAGACAATGACATCCTCTATCCTCTTTGTTTGGTCTTTGATTAATCTAGCCTTGGAGATAATACCATCATATTTAGCATGTACATCCTCTAGATGAAGTTCAACTTCTTCAAGTATCTTTTGGCGACCTTCTTGAATCTTGTCTTCTTTCACCTTTTGAAGCTGCAACATCACCCCATTTATCAAATTCCAATGTCCTTCTTCAATTATGGATTGCTTTTCTGGTTTTATCTCATCGATATTTAGGGATTCCTCAACCTTCTTGCAAATTTCCTCTTCGAGTCTTTTGGTAGATTCTTCATCCAAGATCCTTGTTTCTTCCTGATTTTGATAATTCTTTTTCTTCTTTTAATCTCTTAAGCTCATCCAATAGTTTTTTATGATGGTTTTGTAATCTACATATCGCTTCATCTTTCTTTTTCAATTCTTCCCTTGACTTATCATTTTCCCACTTTTATTTGCTAGTATTTCCTTGTTTTAGTTTTTGAACTTCTTTAACGAGTGCTTCATTGAACTTCTTTAACGAGTGCTTCATTAAAGTCTCGTACCTTAGATAACTCATCACTCTTCTTCTTGATCTCTTATTTTGCTACTTTTAACTCCTCTTGAATTTTATACGTTGCCTCCATTTTTGTATCCCTGGTCCATTTATTTGAGAAGAGTTCTTCATACTCTTCCCATGTGGTGTTCCATTAATATCAATATCAATACTCATCCACCACTCCTAAGCTTCACCAAAAAAATAACTTATTGTTGTTAAAGGATTCCTATCATATTCCTTTACCAACCTCAACCATTCCATATGATTGATTTCATATTTATATTCATCTCCTGTAAATCTAGGTATTGCCATTGATTCTTAACTGAGGTCTAACCCAAACCCTCAACTCACAACCTCGATATATTATCAATAATGATCTCCAATAGTTATGATACTTTTTACAATATATTATTCGATGTTTTTTTTTTCTAATGGATTTTGAATCACCTCAATCGGTGATCCATATTTATGAGCGAAACGAAATGAATAACATATTGAATACAATAACATAGAGATACAGAGAACAACAACAAATATTCAATGAACAATAACTTCTATTGAATAAACAAAATAGGTTGAAACTATAAAACTACAGAATTGAAAACAACTTGCTCGAATGGTGGTAGTTATCTCTGAGAAGGGATGTGGCAAGAATGATTACAATGAGGCTCCCAAGGCATTTTTTAACATTACTAATGAATGCCAAAACCCTAGACATCCAAAAACATAACCCTAGGAGATGAAATGCCAAAAGTTATGTGGGCCCTGATGGGTAAGTTGGTACCTCAACTTCCCAGGGTCATAACTTTTGCATACAACCTCCGTTTTAGGTGTGTGATAGCCCACTGGAAAGGTCTTTTCGAGAAATACACATTATGCCATCAAACTCTAACTATATCTATAGTTTGAATGTGGCAAGCCAAAAAAACACTGTTTAGGGCCCCAAAATAACCCTCGAAGTACATAAACATGTATTGACATGAAAACTTCCAAAATAATCATGTTGGATTAGGTGGGAGGCTACCAATATCCACCTGGAAGCTGTGTAGGGCTTCAGACAACCCCAAAAGTGTAGAACCCACAATTACAAAGAATTACAGAAGAATGTGTTGAACTAAAAATTGTTAAGAGGATCCGATGGAATAGGTGGGTGGCCACCAATATCCACCTGGATCAGTCCTCCCCCCTTAGGAAGCAATGGTCTCCATTGCATTGAGTGCCTCCATCAGGTGAGGAAATTTCTACTGAATTTGGCTCCAGTTGAGCCACTTGCCTTGGTGTAGGAGCATCCCTACCTTGACAACCCGATAAAGATGGATCCTCTGCCACCGAGTGCCCTTGACATGTGTGTCCACTATTTGATCAGTGGATGCATGTTCCATGCAATCAGGGTTAAGCTATGTTGGTGTCAACTATTCTGCGATCTTTGAGGTGTCCAATAATGGTGGAAAATATGGTCGAAGGAGGTCCACAGTGAACAATGGGTGCAAGCTAAGGAAGGGGGGAGTGTTGAGCTCAAAAGCATTGTCACCCACAACCTTGGTGATAGTGTAAGGCCCATAGTGAAGTGGACAAAGCTTTTGATGGGGCACTGTAAGGCGTTCTTTCTACAAATTTAATTGTACCTTGTCTCACACCTGCAACTTGTGTGGTGCCTAGTGTTGATCATGACACTACTTGTACTTAGCATTGGCTTTCTGGGAGGCTACCAATATCCACCTGGAAGCTGTGTAGGGCTTCAAACAACCTCGAAAGTGTAGAACCCACAATTACAAAGAATTATAGAAGAATGTGCTGAACTAAAAATTGTCAAGAGGATCCGATGGAATAGGTGGGTGGCCACCAATATCCACTTGGATAATTCCTCCCCCCTTAGGGAACAATGGTCTCCATTGCGTTGAGTGCCTCCATCAGGTGAGGAAATTTCTACTGAATTTGGCTCCAGTTGAGCCGCTTGCCTTGGTGCAAGAGCTGCCCTACCTTAACAACCTGATAAAGCTGGATCCTCTGCTAGTGAGTGCCCTTGACCTGTGTGTCCACTATTTGATCAGTGGATGCATGTTCCATGAAGTCAGGGTTAAGCTATGTTGGTGTCAACTATTCTGTGATCTTTGAGGTGTCCAATAATGGTGGAAAATATGGTCGAAGGAGGTCCACACTGAACACTGGGTGAAAGCTAAGGAAGGGGGGAGTGTTGAGCTCAAAAACATTGTCACCCATAGCCTTGGTGATAGTGTAAAGCCCATAGCGAAGTGGACAAAGCTTTTGATGGGGCCCTGTAAGGCGTTCTTTCTGCAAATTTAACCGTACCTTGTCTTGCACTTGCAACTTGTGTGGTGCCTAGTGTTAATAATGGTACTGCTTGTACTTAGCATTGGCTTTCTGCAAAATATCATGGACCTATTGGCAGATGTGTTGAATCCACTCAATGAATCCGATGGCTTTTTCAACCTCAGAATGAACATGGGAAAAATCTGTCTGTGTGGTTGCAAGAGGTAGTGCAACATCAGTGGGACATGAGGGTTGGAATCCCAACCCCACCTAAAAGGGGCTATGGTCGGTGGAGGTATGGAGAGCCCTATTGTAGTTATGTTGAACATAGGGAAAAATCTCATCCCATGTACGCATATGCTTAAAGTTATACATGCACATGATGTGTACAATCATATGATAGATGACCTCTGTTTGACCATTGGTTTAAGGGTGGAAGGCAGTGATTTAGTGATCTTGGTGTCCAAAAATGACTATAAACTCGACCAAAATGTGATGAGGAACCTGTTGTCCCGATCGGAGATGACGGTCTGTGGTATCCCAAAATGGACCCACACTCGTTCGAAGAAGATCATGGCAATGTTTGCCGTTGTGATGCTCTTCTTGTAGGCTGTGAGAATGGCCATCTTTAAAAACCGATCAACCACCACAAATACCTAATCATTGCCTTGCTTGGTGGATGGAAGGCCAGACATGTAATCCATCGATATGGATTCCCAAGGCCTCTCGAGAGTAGGAAGAGAGGTGTATAAGCCTTGCTTCTTGATGGTTGGCTTGGAAATGGCACATGAAGTGCAAGATTTAATATACTTGCTAACATCTTGTCATAGTTTTGGCCAATAAAAATGTTTATGTAGAACGAATATAGTTTTCTCCACGCCAAAATGTTCTGCCATCCGACTGTAGTGAGGCTCCCAAATCATTTTTTCACGCTCGCTTGAAGTAACACAGAGATGGCCCAGATGGCATAACAATCCATCATGAATGTGAAAATCGGTGACATTCACACCTGTACCCAAGAGTTGATAGGTGGTGGCGAAGTCATGATCTCGCTAATAAAGTTGGGGCCACTCATGTGCCTCATGCCCACAGGAATGGAGCACGATGGTGAGTGTAGCCACTGGAGGTTGACTGAGGCAGTCAACAACACAATTTGTGTTCCCTGTCTTATACTTGATGTTGAGATGGAACTGTTGTAGGTATGTGGACCAGTTTTGATGGAAGTCGTTCTACAACTTCCCTTGTTTCTGTATGAACTACAGAGGCTTGTGATAAGTGTGGATGATTGTCTCCTTTCCCAGAATGTAATGTTTCCATTGCCAACAAGATTGCACAATGGAATACATTTCCTTATCATAGGTGGGGTATTTTCGGATTATATTTGAGAGTGTCTCACTATGTTATGATAATGGATGACCGTGCTGAGTGAGAACTGTGCTTACAACATAGTCAGATGCATCAGTCTCAATCTCGAACGGTTGTTGCAGATCGAGTAAGGAGAGTACTAAAGATGAGCACAATCGATGCTTCAAATCATCAAATGCTCGTTGTTGTGCCTTCCCCCATGCGAACGTTTCCTTGCCACCTCCCTTGGTTACTTGGATAAGGGCCCATGCAATATGGGAGAATCCCAACATGAACTATCGATAGAAGTTGGAAAGTCCCAAGAAGCTCCGAAGATCAGTTAGTGTGGTATGGGCTGGCCAATCATGGATGACTTGGATCTTAGCTGGATACACATGTACCCCATGTTCATCAATGATGTAGCCCAAGTATTAGACCTTGTTCATGCCAAAGGAGCATTTTTCCAAGTTGGCATATAGCTTGTGCTGTTGCAGAGTGCTCAAAACCTGCTGAATATGCTGCATGTGCTCCTCCAAAGTTCTGCTGAAGATGAGGATGTCATACAGATATACCACCACAAAAGAGTTGGTGAAGGGTTTCAATACATCATCCATCAACCTCATGAAAGTGGATGGTGCTTTTGTTAATCTAAAGGGCACGACCAACCATTCGAAGATACCTTCTTTAGATTTGAAAGTTGTCTTCCATACATCGGTTAGTTTGATGGGAACATGGGGGTAGCCAGACTTTAGGTCAATATTGCTGAAGAACTTTGCTCCCTTGAGTTGGTCAAGAAGGTCATCAATGTGGGGAATTGGGTACCGTTTCCTGACTGTGATTTTGTTTAATGCTCTGTAATCAATGCAAAGCCGCCAAGTCTCATCTTTATTTTGCACCAGTACAATTGGGCTTTCGTAAGGGGAGGAGTTGGGTTTGATGTACCCCTTTTGGAGCAACTATTGGATTTGACGCTTGATTTGGTCATTTTCCATCAACGAGTGATGATAGACTGGTCAATTAGGCATAAGTGCACTGGAGGTTAGATCAATTGGATGCTTGACTTGGTAGTGCGTCGATACCCCGGTGGGTGAGGAGAAGATGTCTCTGTAGTCTTCCATGATCCTGTCCACTTTATTCTGCTACAAAGAGAGGCTCTGTGTAGAGGCCACAGATGTGGCAATGACCTTCTGCTTACTATGAGCATAGATCAAAAAGAAGAAGAACCTCCCGGTTTGTGAAATGACCTTATTGCAAATGCTTAGCCAAGATTAAAGAAATAGCGGTAGGCGTCGCTACCTTTGGTATCATGTACAATTGTCTACCCAAAGTAATAATAACACTACGGGGTCTAGACTCATACACA